>OX375787.1:1650000-1905000 GCA_947359385.1 Chesias legatella | reverse complement strand
ATGGAAAACTCGGCGGTAGTCAGTTTCAATTAACTCAATGATATTACGAAACGTCACTTCATCTTCTGGGTTTCCGTTGACCACTCATACACGAACTTATTACTGCCACTATACCTATTTCTGCTAATTTTGTGGTTGCTGGTGTAACTACAGACACATGAGAAAGAAAAAGGAATCATATTCTCAGTCCAAATAAATAAATAATAAATAATATTGGTGGACATTTCACACAGCGCCATCTAGCCCTAAAGTAAGCGCATAGTAACATATTTTATTTAATATGTAACATTAATAAATACCCGTTTCTGCCGCCAAGCAGTAACATTATATACATGACTTTGTCCCAGTGTTAAAGGTGTGTTTTCATGTGAAATTACAGGCATATGAGACATAAACCTTTAAGTCTAAAAGCTACAGTCGCAATACGAAGCGACTTGAGTCTTCCCATACCTAAGTAAGGGTCCAAGTCGTATTGCTTTGTTATGGAGGTTACCACTTAACTTGTTACCACTTAGTTGTATGTTCCATAACTTTTCACATAAAAGAAAATGTAGTGTGCAAGAATTTCTTTTTCATACCTAAACATAGTTTAGTGGTATATATAAGTTTATTTAAGTAATATGGAAAATAAATATGTAAATAAGGCCATTCACTTTCAATTTACAATACAAATACAGACGTCGCCCCACTGACTTACTTAATATTATAATTTCTTTACCTATAGCGATGATGAGATTAAAGAAACGACTCACTAGGACACGATTTCAGTCACTTGTGGGCCAAAATTCCGACTCCTACTCGCCAGATTTATATTAATACTTTTTGTACTAGGATTACTTAAGCAGTCGACAAAATTGCCCACCTGTTATTTAATGGCCAGTTTAGACAGGCCTCACAGCTCAGTTGGTAGTAACCCTGCCTTCTGCGCTGTAGGTCGTGGGTTCGAGACAAATATTTATGTGGCGAGCATTGATGTTTGTTCTGTGTCTGGGTGTTAATATGTATTTATATATATGTATCTCCAAAAAAATATATATCATATGTATTATATCAGTTGTCTGGTTCCCATAGTACAAGCTATGCTTAGTTTGGGGCTAGATGGCGCTGTGTGGAATATCCACCACCAGTGTATAACACTCCTAACCACTTATATTAAACATAAAATATATGATATTTGCATCCATTAACGAAAAGTGTGTTTCAGATTAACAAATTAACCAAATAGGAAATAACCAAAACATAAATGGTTTAGTCCTTTCACGACACTACTTCCGGAGACTGATTAGCAGTGAGCCATATGTTTCATATAATTAAATGAGTCTGTTATGAATATGACATCACACGATTTTATGCAGTAAAGTATTTCCAATTATGTTTTGGGTTCAAACAGTAACTGCAAAAAACTTAAATACTACTTTTTTCTAAACTTTAAGATTTAGTAGATAAATTGCCTAATGATAATTGCCTTTTTGAGTAACCTGGGCACTAAATTTATAAATTACTAGCTGCGCCCCGCGGTGTTACCCGCGGTGAATAAGTAATCCCACGGGAACACTGCATTTTTCCGGGATCAAAGTAGCCTATGTGTTAAGCCAGGATATAAACTATGTTGGTACCAAATTTCATCCAAATCAATTCAGCCGTTTGAGCGTGAAAGAGTAACAAACATCCATACAAACTATAATATTAGTATGATATACACAAATCTGCCTCGTTTATCGCTCTTTCTTGAAAACCGTATCAAAATCCGTTGCGTGGATTATAAGTAAGCGAAGGAACAGACAGAGACAGAGACTTGGTTATATTTAGAGAAATGTAATTTCATAAATAAATTAAATAATGTGGTTGCTTTAAGCAATTATTTTTCCAAGAATTGTAGCTAAATTACGAAGAAAGGCTCGCCATAAGTAGCAAAATGTATATTACTGGTTTCTGTGTCACTTCCGTCAATCTGTTGACCGCAGAAAGATTTTCGTCCACAAAACACATACAGATGAGTTGACTAGAACGTGATTTCACACTACTTACTCGGTTTGAAATACCCGAGTCTTTTATCTGATTGTTCAGATCATGTAACCCGCCTGATGGACAAACGCATACAAAACTTTGTTGATATACCTCCTAAAGAAATAGCAATAATCAAAAATAAAATAATAATAAGAAATAAAAATAGTAATAAGAAATAATCCTCAAGAAATAACTTGTAATATCTAGCTGTAGCTAGAAATCATAAGTCGATGGGAATTTTCTGCAACATTGTATTGTATTCAAAGATAAAACTAGAAAAGATAATCTTATCATAAATTTATACTGACAAATAATTTTTACAAGATAACATAATTATGAGAATTTTTTTCCATGACCAGGTATCGAACCAGTGATTTCTGGGTCTAAACCACATTTTTAAATAACACAATAATTTACTGTTTATATTTGCTTTCAGCAAAGGCATCATATCGTAAATATCGTTTTAATGAAACACAATAAATAGGCTTTTCTCAAACACGCAAATCTCTTTAGTAACAGTTAATTTCACAGTCGTGCCAAAATATCGTAATACTCTTATTTTCATTTGAATGGAATCACTTTCTCCGTAACAATTGGTAATGTTGTAACATTTGAAGAGATTTAGATCTGATTATGGTATGATTGCTGCAATTATACCATTAAAATTGTTTGGATTTTTACGAGTTCTGCCTATATAAATTGGATATTATATTGAAACGCGCAAATGTTACTTGGTAGTTAGTTATATATTAAATCATTTCGACTAAATACGAGTATTACATATATAAATTAAAATTATTTCGCTAATACAATATTTATTTTTATGCATTATTGACTTATTGACTGGCCTCATAGCTCAGTTGGTAGTAACCCTGCCTTCTGCGCTGTACATCGTGGGTTTGATTCCCACCCAGGACAAACAATTGTGACGAACATAGGTGTTTGTTTTGTGTCTAGGTGTTTTATATATTTACGAAAAAGTATTTAAATTATCAGTTGTCTAGTTCCCATTATATAAGCTATTTACTTAGCTTACTTTGGGGCTAAATGGCGCTGTGTGAAATGTCCACTTATTTATTGATTCCGATATGTCTTGTGGTAATCTAAAGTGTTTTCGTTACTGTGTATAATGATGATTGTCTTATTCAAGCAACCGTTTAAAAGGACGTTGTAACCAAAGTCCTTTCAACTCACCTTGTATCAGTAGGGAGATATGGACAGCCGGACAAATCCGAGACTTGCTAAACGAAAACTTTCTCCGCCGCTCACCCAGTCCGGTTCGTGGCAAACATTCTCCGCATTTTTGTGTACTTTATCATTAACGCGGAAACTGAAAGCATTTATTTGAGAGCTATCTGTGACTAAATGGAAAGTCTCCAAATATACGGCCATAAATTTGACAGCTTACCGTTCTGAGTGTAAAAAAGACTGTAAATAAATAAGACTTTTTAATCGGGATCATCATTACTGTACTGGTATCGTATAAAAGGAAAAGTTCTCGACATTTTTTCACGATTATTTTGTTGACTTTACTTAAGATGCAGGTTCGATTCCCATCCACGATAACATTGTTCATTTTCTACTGACCTTAGCTTATTAGTTACTCCTACGATGTAGGTCCTGGATTCCCGTCCAGGATAAACATTTGTGTGACCAACATATATTTTTGTTCTATTGTCACAATAATACTTGGGAAGGGATATGGTTCTTCCGGACGGAAACTGCACAACAATTTACTGACTGGCTTTACAACTCTGTTGGTAGTAACCCTGCCTTCTGTGCTGTAGGTCGTGGGTTCGATTCCCACCCAGAACAAACATTTGTGTCACGAACATAGATGATTTTTCTGTGTCTGGGTGGTAATATGTCTTATGTGTATGTATTTACAAAAAAAAAAAATTAAGTATTATATCAGTTGTCTGGTTCCCATGGCACAAGCTATGCTTAGCTTACTTTGGGGCTACTAGGGTCGTCCCAAAAGTACCCGACCTGACTTATAAATACAGTTAGTTTGGAAAAAATAATTACTGTGATTGACAATACCACATTTCAATAACTTAATTTAAAAAATTAATAACGCTACGTTGATTAATATTTCTTAAACAGCCATCCAAAGTGAACGCTCTCAGTGAATTTGTAAATATGGAAAAATCGGGCATCGTTATGTGATACAATACTTTCATTTGAAAGGTCAAAGTCCAACCGATATCAAAGCTGTGTTGGATTCTACTCTGGGGGAGTCTGCTCCTTCGTTGACAACAGTAAAATATTGGGTAGCTGAGTTTAAGAGAGGTCGTACGAGCTGTCAAGATGAACACCGTAGTGGTCGACCAAGTGACGTCACTACGTCAGAAAAAGTGAAGAAAATCCACAAAATGGTATTGGATGACCGTCGACTGAAAGTACGCGAGATAGCAGACATGGCAGGCATTTCAAAAAGTGCTGTGCATTGCATTTTGACCGAAAATTTGGCATGAAAAAGCTGTGCGCAAGATGGGTGCCGCGTTTGCTCACAATGGAGCACAAACAGCGTCGTGAGGATGTTTCCATCGAGTGTTTGGCAATGTTTCGCAGCAATAAAGCAGAGTTTTTGCGTCGATTCATAACCATGGACGAAACATGGTTCTATCATTTCAAACCTGAGACCAAGGAGCAGTCAAAGCAGTGGCTGAAAAGGGAGAACGGCTCCAAAGAAAGCAAAGACAGTTCAGTCAGCTGGCAAGGTCATGGCATCCGTTTTCTGGGATTCGCGTGGAATAATATTTATTGATTAACTCGAAAAAGGAAAAAAAAACAACGGCGCATATTATGCAGCCTTATTGCAGCGTTTGAGTGATGAAATAAAGGAAAAACGGCCCCATCTGACGAAAAAGAAAATGTTGTTTCATCACGACAATGCACCAGTCCACACGTGCGTCATTGCGATGGCTAAAATCAATGAGATGAAGTTCGAATTGCTTCTTCACGCACCCTATTCGCCAGATCTGGCTCCCTCGGATTATTTTCTTTTTCCAAATTTGAAAAAATGGTTCGGTGGCAAAAGATTTGCCAACAATGAAGAGGTAGAGTCTGCGGTTTATGGCTATTTTGAGGAGCTTGACGGTTCCTACTACAAAGAGGGTATCGAAGCTATTGAACATCGTTGGGAAAAGTGTATCGAGCTAAAAGGAGAGTATGTTGGAAAAAAAAAAAAAATATGCAATTTTTTTACTGTTTTCTTTGTCGGGTCGGGTACTTCTGGGACCGCCCTTAGATAGCGCTATGTGAAATGTCCACCATTATTATTATTTGTGTTACCAACATATACTTTTGATCTATTCACACACTAATAGTTAGCGATGAAAAAGGGTATGGCTTGGTACGGAAACTGCACATACATTTGATACTAGTGCAACGTTCTGCCGTCCTTTAACTAAAAGGCCGTTAAGCCCAAATTGTTTTTGAGATATGTTCAGAGAACTCTTTTTAATTCCTTTTAAATCCGTCACTTAACGGCCTACAAACTTTTTTATATCTCCGGAACTAATTATAATTTAATAACGTTTCTTAGACAGAAAGATAGAGAATTTTGAACAGTATCGCTTCCTATTAAAAAGTCAAAATTGACCTTTTGAGTGTTAACGGCTTTCTAGTTAAAGGACGGCAACGTTGCACACATCACTAGATTGCATTATGGAATCTGCAGCTGGCGTTCGTTACGCTTTCCACAGTGCGCGTGCGTTCATTCGGTATGTCTGGATAAATTATCGTGTCATAAAAAAACTTTTTCAACAACCTGCCACTCAAAAACTATTATTAAATAATTGAGGCGAAAGTGAAATTAGATGACAGAACGTTCGTACAAATAGAATAATTCAAGAATGACTAAAGTTGAAATATATACAAAGGTTGCATGGAAGAGATCACTTTTAGTGATAATGCCGCCTATTGGGTGCCTAATGTTGTCTTTCTTTCTTCCTAATGTTATAACGTATTTTTTTTTGTTAAACGTTTTTTCGGTTGTATACAATAAAGAGTTATTATCTACTATGACTAGCCCCACAGCTCAGCTGGTAGTAACCCTGCCTTCTGCGGTGTAGGTTGTAGGTTCGATTCCAACCCAGGACAATCATTTGTGTGACAATATTTGTTCTATGCCTGGGTGTTTTTATGTATTATATGTATTTAAGACTTCCGAATCCTGAGTTAAAGTTATGCCCTGAAAAAAACCATTCTGTAGTTTCTGATGTATCTACATACAAATATATGTACATACATTCACGACTATATCCCAAAAGAGTAGGCAGAAATCAATGAACCAATTTACTCCTTGGTTTATATTTAATGGCAACGTAGACGAAAAACAGAAGACAGCCAGTACAAATCCTAAACCAATGAAATGATCAACAAATTCAGTAGAATTCTTATCTTTCTTTACAATCCCTTGAACTTCAAGTCTATTATTTATAAGGAAATCGGTACTTGATGTGTGTCTGTGTGTCATAAGGGTAACTTAACCAGTCTTGAGATAATTCCGCGGCGCTGATGTGCGAATTGAAGTGAATATGGACAAGGCAGTTGGTAAATCGTTGTGAAAAATACCAAAAACATATTTATGGATACTTAGCGCTTATTATCTTTGATATAAACACATTTTATATGATTTGTGTATGCTCGTACTTTGTAATGGAAAATATATTATTTTATGTAACTTAAAAGAAAACCTCATCAATTAACTCCGTTTTTATTTGTAATACTTACATTCCAAAATGAAAGTAGGAAAATATGTATATATGCAAAGCTTTTTGATTTTTATTTGTCGCTCGTCTCTGAAATTATTTTGGACTTTCATTAATTAAAACAAATTATAACGGTGCACTGTGGATTAAATGAAACTCATTTTTCAAAAATAGTCACATAAATTACTTTTCGGATTACCCGTTCCAGTCTGTAAAACTTTGTTAAATTTTCGAAAGCAATATTTAATTTTAATGTAGTCTGAAAAACACTTAACTTTTATCCCTATATGTTAAGTGATATATGTTTGATGCTTAAGGTATGGTTGCCGGTGGAATTACAGGCACATGAGACATTCTACCTGCACGTCTCAGTTTTACGGGCGCATAGGGTGCGACTTGGGTCTTATCGTACCTGTATAGGAGCACCCAGTCGCATGGCTTGTTATAGGCAGAGGTTACTTAATCCCAGGTGGGCCATTGGCTCGTTCAATACCTGAATAACATAAAAAATACACTATTCATTAATATTAGAGGTATTCAAAGTGTCTGTTCTTCAATGTTTCAATAGAAAATTAATCGTCCATTTATTCGTAGCTCTTACATACAGGTTCTACATTCTCAGATTTAATGGTAGTTCCAGTTAAGTAATTAAAAGGGAACACATCAGGTCAATGAGCTTCTATTAGACGTTATTCCAAAAGAAGATATTGGTGCTAACCATTGAAAAAAAATGAAAATATTTATATACAGTAAGAGCAGAATACACTGAAAAGATTACGACTAGGTACATGGATTACACGACAGACATAATTTTCGATAAATACAGTGCATTTTTGCATAACAATGCAATATGTCTTAATGTTACAGAGTTCATATAATAATCCAGATTCTTGTTGTACCCACATTAGAATAAATCTGTATCGTGGCATAATATTAATAAATGAAAATAAATGTTGCTCTCATATTGTTGACCAAATAATTTGTACTTTTGATTCGAAAGAATCACTATTGAGATTTATAAATCAGCTTTTTAAGACTCCGCTAGCAAATGGCAAAATCGGGTATACTTATAACTTTATTGTAAATATAATTCCATCATTGGTGATAAAAAACTAAGGAGAATTTATCTCCGTATATCCTGTGTACGACAATTCATCAGTTTATATTTGCGTGAAGCTTAAAGAATGATAAAGACGAAATAATCGAATCTAACTTTTACAATTCAAACCAATGTCTTTACGCTGGTCATGAAATTGCTATGTTCAGTTTTCTTGAGTGTAAGTCGATTTTTCAGTTTAAATCAAGCTTCAATAATGATCAAACCGATAGAAACGATTCCAATTTTGACCAAATCCGGTTTATTTGCAAGTCTTCAGCACACTGGTCATGCAAAGGACTGTTTTTGATTTTGCTTCATGTTTCATACAAACTGTGTTGCAGCCGTGATTTTAATGCATGTAAATTAAAACCTTATGGAAATACATACAATAATATTGCATATTCGCACCCAGACAAAGAAAAAACTAAGTTCTGCACACAAATATTTCTGTTGGATGGGAATCGATGCCACGACCTGCAGCAGAAGGCAGAGTTACCACCAGCTGAGCTGTGAGGCCAGTGGAGAAATACCTACTAGAGACAGTGTCCGAAACAATTAGGTGGCTACTACAATCTACTTAAATATCATCACTTATAAATTCACAACATCATTTTCGTTTTTAATGGAGTTGTTTGTATGACTGAGGTAACATTTTCGTAATCACTTTCTCATTGTATTTTATTAACTTTACTTTCGAACTGAACGTGTTGTGAATCAATTATGAGGCAAAATCCATGGAAAAGTCTTAGCAGCGTTGAACTTATTGACTATTTCGAGAGAATAAGCGATTATTATTATTATTATGCCAAGTTAGGTGGGCCATCTCATGCTCATATCTTGTGCTTCTCCCGTAACTTTACCACATACAACGCCGTCCCCCTCTTGGTAACGAAAGAATGAATGAAAGAAAAATGAAATAAATATTTGACTAATAAGAGAAAACAAAATACATAAACATTAAAAATAAAACTAAAAAGATATAATTAAATAGATAAACTTTTTATTCACCTCACCAAAGAAAAAAGAACAATTTTACAAAGTAAATAAATTATAAAGTTAGGTAGACACACAATGGACGTATCACTAATAGTGATCTCTTCCATGCAACCTTTAGATACATAAACTTAGTTGGTTTGCATTTAGATAGCCTATAAGGCCTAATAGGTTAGACCCAGTTTAATACTGAATTAAATCAGCCAGTGTCAGTGCAGCGCTATTATTCTGAATATAACGACGTGTATCTATAGGGGATCAATATTTCTCACCTACCCAGTGCGCAAACTGTCGCTGACTGAAATACCCAAAATTGCAATTAATTTCTTATAAGTAAGGCATAAATTAACATAATGGAAATTACAAAATAAAAACTCTTACTCCGACAACTCCGAGTTGTTTTGAATAAATAATAAAGTAAAAGTTAACGCAATGTATGGTGATATCATTGAGACCATCACAATAACATTACAATAAAAATTCTCATTTATATTCTTTTATGGTTTTACATCCTACACTTTGCGTGACTTTGATAATTAAGGTTTAAAACCCTTCTCTGGATAATTGATGTTAATATTTAACTACACTATCTACAAATTGTGATGTAATCTGAGACTTTTATTCGTGAAATGTCACTATTTTAGTTGTCATTCAAAGAGAAAACATTTCAACCTAACATCTTGACATCCCAAGTTAGAGAGTAGAACATATTATACATACATAATTTATTTTATTTGAAACAAAACTCCATGGCACCGAAATACTTAAGTAGGTGATTTTCTTAGACTGACAATTCAATACATAACTATTAAACTCATAGAAGTGCAAGAAAAGCAACATTAAGAAAAGCAATTTCAGAAGTCAAAGACCATGCCAAGCAGTCTTATTATGTGTATATGGTTGGTTAAATACAAAGATAAGAATCATGTTAAAATTGATCCTGCCAAAACGTAATATAATGATTGAAGCAAGAATGTAGACTTTTTATTTCATTGTAGGTACATAATTGAAAATGGATCTGGAAATCAATGCATTAACCACTTATTAAACATTTAGCTTTATTAATCACCCTTGACTATACTTTCCATTGCTAGTTGTCACAAATCATACATATAAAAAAAACATTTATCTTTTCAGATCGATATCGAGATTGATAGACTCAGCAGCTTGAAAAAAACGATGATAACGAAGAAATTTAACTGAAAACTGTAACGAACAAATGAAAGCTACTGGAGAATAATGGAAACTAAAAGACTTCGAAGATAAGGCAGAGCATCTTGATGATGTAAATTAAATCAAAACATTGAAGATGGCAAATTATAACGAAAAACATCCTTATGTAAAAAGGGATGACGTGAATAAAGCAAAAGTCGAGAAAAGAAGAAGAATGAGATTATCATACGTTTTAAATTTAGCCATAGTTTTAATATTAACGATAAACATAAGCACGATAGGAGCTGACGAAACAAAAGACAAATCTGAATTAGCGAAACGAATGAAAATTATCGAAAGTGTTTCGGGTAGGTTTTTTAGTGACATTTACACAAATGGTACGTTTAAGACTGGTAACAATTTGTGGGATAATATTTTAAATCAGTGCAGTGTTTCGCCATCAGTGAGTTGTTTACAGAAAAACGTATATTCGTATATGGATGAGAAGTTAGAATTCGATGGTGATGTGAAAGTGGCTAGTGGTTTGCGTTTTGAAAAGAATAATGTTGACGTGAATAAGTATAGCAAAGAAGCAAATATAATCTACCTCACTGGAAGCAAGGATGATGTTAGTGAAAGAGATCTCGACGAAGACAACGAAATTGACGACGAAGATGATTCAGGTAAGCTGACATTCGAATTGTTTTCTTATTGTCATTATGAATGATGTATTATTAGCAGTACTAGTAAACAAATTATATACAAGTAGGCTTGGTAGCTCACGTCAAAATAACTGATCATCCCTTTGCTGATTCCTATCCTGATCTCGCATTCAGTTCCCCGATAGTATGAACAACGGTAGGATTCACCTGACGCATTAGGTTGCATTCGAACCTGACAACGCAAACACGTGAAAAGTTGTTTAAATAGATTAGACACATTCAGGTGCCCTAAATCGATTACCACATTGGAGCACTTACCAGAAAATTTAACCAATAGTCATTTTTTTGTGAATTCTTTACTATTCGAGCAAGGTGGTCTGAGGAAGCTCATTTGCCCATATAATAATAATAAAAATATGTCTTGCGATCCTCTCCTACTTAGGTATGAGAAGACCATCGTATGCGCCCACTCTGAGATATGAAGGTGGAATATCTCAAGTGCCAAGTGGCAAAAATAGGTGTGGGGCAGTTCCAAAAACTTGATTTTAAAAGTTAACCAAATTCATTACGCATTTTTCATCCTGTGTTACTCTGCTACAAGAAAAATATAAAATGCATCAATAGTAAATCATTGCTGTGATACGGACTCGTAACCCACTTTCATAAACAACACATTTCCTTTACCATAAAATATGCTAACCTATTGTACATTTTGCGAAACGACAAAGAACAATAATAGATAAAACTTAATGATGTGTAATGCTAGAAATTTCTACGACCATTTATATATGACCCTTCATATCATCTAGTATGTTTGCTGTAGATGGTCTAACTAGATTTGCTGTCACCACTTTCTTTGGATGTTTAGCATGTAAATTTTCTTCTTAAACATGTTCAGTTACAATGTTTTACAATTATTTTTGATGCGTTACTTTAACTAACTTACCTCTCTTAAAAGTTTTAGTCATATTTGCTTTTCATTCTACTACTATAACACATCCAAGGCATTTCTTTATGAATTCTATGGAAATGAAGTTTTTAACTTTGACTTATGTTAGCGATATGATATTTAAAAAACTAAATTTAACAAATTATTGTCAATTCTGTCGCCACATTTTTTCTGTTTCTTTTTCATTACACTTGGTTGCTGCATTTTTGCTCATTATGCTATTTAAGCATATTTAATTAAAGATAATGCATCACTTATAGCAATATTTACCGCATTTGCTTTCATATTTCACCGAGTCTTATTCCAATCATCGCTTCCTTTTTTACCAGACCGCCACTGCGCCGCCATCAATCTGTCTAAATTATGGAAATATCTTTTGAAATCTTTTGTTTAAAACAGAACTAAAAATAAAGATTAAATAGTTCAGTAGATCAAATTGCCACTAAAAACAGTAAAAATATTGTATGGGCACCGTATATGAAGAAGCATCAAATTTTCTTCACTGAAAAGATTTATTACATCTAACTTTTATTTCCATTTGTCAAATTTTAGTATTTTTATAAGCATTTAATTAAAAATTATACCGTTTGAGGCACTTAGACGATATTTATTGCATCCAACTGTACATAAAATCATAGTTTGTTAACCTAATTACATTTATTTTGCATTCAAGGAGCATAACTCACAAACGAAATTTGATATTTGTATATGCACTCTTGTTATTTTTCTGTATTATCACGAATATTATAATCTTATTTTAAATGCAAATTAATTACTTAATTAGTCTACTTTTCAGATAAATCCCGTTTATACATTATTTCACGTATGATTTTTGTAGAGATGCTATTTATTTGAGGATTATTTTAATTTACTAAATTTATACTTTAAAACTACTTTATTCTTTATTGTACACAAATAACAAATTAACAAAAAAGTTATTAAATGATATATTTAATAAGGCGATCTTAACTCTAAGCAGAGTTTTCTTCCAACAAACCTTTGAGGCTAGAGAACGGTGACTTTATCTGAAATCATTTTTAAAGCAATTTTCAAACAGTTGATTGACGCCCGAAATTAATAAATTAATAACGTCTTAGAAACACACATACAGACTGTATTAGTAGTAGAACATCCACGATGTATTAATACAGAAACCATGTCAGACAGCAGACAGTTTTACACATAGTATACTAGCTGGTTCCCGCAACTTCATCTGCGTAAAATTAGTACTTCGAGTATCTATTAATTCTATAAGCTTTTTCAATCTCCACACAAAAGTTATTTTGTATAAATAAAACAAATATTGGTGGACATTTCACACAGCGTCATCTAGCCCCAAAGTGAGCTAAGTAAATAGCTTGTGTCATGGGAACCAGACAACTGATAAAAATCTTTTATTTTTGTAATTACATGCATATAATACATATCAACACACAGACACAGAACAAACACCTATGTTATTCACACAAATGTTTGTCCTGGGTGGGAATCGAACCCAAGACCCACAGGGCAGGAAGCAGGGTTACTACTGAGCTATGTGGCCAGTCATATGTAACAAAAACCAACACGCCCGAAACATAATTTGTGTCAGACTAAAAAAATATTTAATTAGACTGTTCGTAACTTCGCCGCCTAGTTTCAGGATAAAAAGTTTGCCTATAATGTTATTCCCATCATCTCACCTAGTGCGTTTTAGCCAAAGCGAAATAGTTGAGAAACTAAGAGTAAAAATCATAATCCGCTCATACAAACAAAAGCGCTAATAAGTCCTACTAATATTATAAACGTGAAAGTTAGTATGGATGTTTGTTACTCTTTCACGCTCAAACGGCTGAATGGATTTGGATGAAATTTGGTACCAAGATAGCTTATATCCTGGATTAACACATAGGCTACTTTGATTCCGGAAAAATAAAGTGTTCCCGTGGGATTATTTATTCACCGCGGGTAACACCGCGGGGCGCAGCTAGTATTAAATATATAAGAAATTATCTTGTACTCAATTTCAATATTCATTGATGAGTAAATGATGATACTCATTTCATTTCACTTAATTTCAAAAGTCACTTTCCTTTTCAATTGAAATCATATTGACTGACTACTTTGTATTTATTTTTTTATCATCAGTGTAGAATTATCATATTAAATATGATCATTAACGGTACTAAGGTCAGTGGTACGACCCCGACTTTCAATCCTAAAGTCGATAGTATATTTTGAAGAAGGATTTTTTTGAGTGTTTTTCGAAACAGTAACATAAATAGATTTGTAATTAGAAGGCGATTGAATGCGACCGTTCTGTAATAAGATTTTAAAGCCATCAAAGCAAGAAGATGGAATTTAGTGGAAGCTTTAAAAAATCTACTCACGTTTGCCAAAAACAGTCATACTCGTAAGTCAAATAAATAAATTTTGGTGGAATTTCACACAGCGCCATCTAGCCCCAAAGTAAGTTAAGCATAGCTTGTGTCATGGGAACCAGGCGACTGAATAATAATTATATACTTTTTGTAAATACATACATATAATACATATTAACACCCATGCACAGAACAAACATCTATGTTCGTCACACAAATGTTTGTCCTGGGTGGGAACCGAACCTACAGCGCAGGAAGCAGGGTTATCACTAACTGAACTCTGAGGCCAGTCAAAAGTAAGTGTCACGTACAGCTGGTCAATAACGCTCATTGTATATGAAACATAGATTTTCTGAAGTGGGTAGTGTACTGCTAAGATAAAATTTACCAAGTAATTAACACTGTCATGACAAAACACATGTGAAAAGTGTTTGACACATCGCTATTTCTTTCCCTTTAAAACTCTGCTAATGATTTCTAGTATGTCAACAACATGCATTAAAAAGACTTGATTGACTTACTGACAGTACAGACAAACAGTGAGCAACCAGTCTGATAACTAAGGATTCCTTTATATATATATAAGGGAATATAAAGGAATATATATATATATATATGCGCACACTAAAAATGTTGACGTCCAAAATCGAGTATGAGTTTGAAACAAAAACAGCGCTTTATTTAGAAAACCACAAGAATTTCATTCGTGGAATTTTAAGTAAGAAAATACTTGCTTTAAAATAGCAAGCTCCAAGCTCAGAGATATATTACAGTTGATTACGCTAGTATCTAATTAAATTGACAGGCCTCACAGCTCAGTTGTTAGTAACTCTGCCTTCTGCGCTGTAAGTCGTGGGTTCGATTCCCACCCAAGACAAACATTTGTGTGACGAATATAGATTTTTGTTCTGTATCTGGGTGTTAATATGTATTGTACATATGTATTTACAATAACAGATATATGTATTCCATCAGTTGTCTAGTTCCCATAGTATAAAGCTATGCTTAGTTTGGGGCTAGATGACACTGTGGGATATGTTTTTTCTTTTTTTAATTTAATAACTTTTCTCTATAAATATTTTGCTAAACAAATAAGAGAATCTAAATAGATTACGTATTTTTGACGGGGCTTTCACTGGCAGATAGCTGATGTTACAAGGAGTAACTTAGGTTACTTTTCCGAGGGGTAAAATAGGGGTGCGCGATAAAACCGAATTCCACGCGGACGAAGTCGCGGGAAACAGCTAGTTGTATATAAGCAATATGGCAACCTGCTTCAATTTTTATCTACAACCAATTCGAATACCACATCTGCGGTTACAACCTGACTTGACTTGCGGTGCATCCAACGTGTAACTAGCTCAAACATGTGACCTACACTTGAACACTATAGCGTTATTGTATGAGCTACAGCTAGGGTTGCCAGGTCGTAAAACAAAAGCCGGACGGACCAGCTAGTTTAGCCGGACATTTTGGTAAAAATGTCGGACATCTCTAATTTTTTAGTCATACACGACAGTTTTTTTTAATTTGAAACTTGACTTTTTCATTATATATCAAACAATAATCATTTTACTTTTTCATCTTAAATTCTAATGAAACAGCAATAAAATTGAAAGAATAAGTCTTCTTTATACCAACATATGAGAAATGTAAAGTAACTGGCCAAATATAAAAAGCCTAACAAAAGTCATAAACCAATTAATTTGGCCGGACACGCAACCAAAAAGCTTGACTGTGTCCGGCTTTATCCGGACGCCTGGCAAGCTAGCTACAGCCAACTACAGTGAAATCCCATACAATGACATGCAATTCAAAATGTATCAAATCCCATACAATCCAAAATGTGGGCTACCAGGATATAAATAAATAAGAATACTGGGTGTTAAAATGTATTATATAAGTATTTACAAAAAGTATATATGTATATTATCAGTTGTATGGTTCCCATGATACAAGTTAAGCTTAATTTGAGGCTATATGGCGCTGTATGATTTGTACTACAAAAAAAAAACTATGTTGACTTTGCAAAGCAAATAGGAATGGACTTTCAGACTGGAATTGAAGAAATTACAGTAATACAGAAATACAATATAATATCTAAATATTGGTGGCCATTTCATAGCGCCATCTACAAACTAGAACCAGATAACTGAGAGAATACATAAGTACTTTTTTTTTGTTAGACATAGAACAAACTATGTTCGTTACACATATGGCCTTGGGAATTGAACCCACGATTGAACCTACAGAGCAAAAGGTAACAACTACTGAGTTGTGTGGCTAGTCAATGAGAGATTAGGACAATGAAAGAAAGAAAGTAAAGAAAAAGAGTATTGAACTGAATTTTCTTACAATACGAGAGAGAACAAAAAACTTTTGTTTTTGCGACACTGGATAGCTATTTTGAAGCAGGTCGCTTTTATAGTGATCCAATAAATATATAGAGGTATAAATAGGTATGAAATAAGTACTCTTTTATCATTATTATTATTATTACTTGTGTACAAGTCAAGCGTTCAAATGACACGATTAATATTCTACGCCATGCTGTAAAAACGATAAAAGATATTTTTTTTATGTTTAATGTATCTATTGCTTTAAATGTGATTATCCTATTAATAACTCATTCGCTACAATATTACTGGTAATTTAATAGTAGTATAGTATTTTCCCGCAGTCTGCAACACAAACTTTCGAAAACCGGCGCAGTATGAACTAATTTTTTACGATTACAATCGAACGCAATCGATATTCCCATAAAGGAAACAATCGAAACACTTCCGCCATTCAATGTCGCGTGTGAACCATTCGGTCATTTCGTAATAGAAAACTGACGTGTTCGTTCGTAATAGAAGATAATTATTGTACGGAAATGTAGAACTTAAAGAAAGTGTATGACAATGCGGGAGAAATGGGAGATGGGAATTCGCTCGTCTAGATCGGGAAAATGGAGTTTGTGTGAATTTTTTCGATATTTTCAGTATTCCAAGATTAAGATACAGTCTGTACCCAAAGTCGATTTAGAAGAGTATTATTTTGTCGTACAGAAGTGGTAACAGAAGAATCTGTTTTTTTAGTTACTTCCCGGCAAAAGGTTTCCCTCACAAAGATGTGTAGTCACATATGTATTATAAATTAAAGTGTTTGTATTTTTGTATCTACACGAAAAATATATACTGTAGTGCTATGCGTTACTGCTTGAAGGCAGAAATAGATGCAGTACTTACTCGGATGAACTTGTGCCAAGCAGAATAGCATAGAATAGAACTTATGCCAAGGGAGCCTGTTTCTTTGTACCAATCCAATATAAAATTGTTCTTTTTTTCAGAAACTCCTCTTGAGGAAGTTACAGATGCCCTCTACAGTAAAGGAGTGAAGTTTCTTACAACTCATGACATGAAGCTGACCTTGCCAGAATTTATGTTCGATGGCGCCACACTCAAAGTGTCACCTAGGGCGTTAACGAAAACCGGTGCCCTAGTACACATAGACTTGGAACCGAAGGAGACTAACGGAGAAAGCAGACTATTCTTCCATAAAATTAGTAAGCATTTCCTTTTTTGTGTTTTGTTCTATTTTGGTAATATGTTTGGCGGTTCGTTAACTAGTTTTGACTGTTTTTTATTATAATTCCACTTTTACACGACCTCTTACTGCACTCACAACTTTTCCTCGAAGGATTCACTATGATCTCTTATCAATATTCCACTTTGATTCATCATAATAGCTCTCTGCACGACAAATTCCGAGAACACTCATAAGTAATATCTTGAATTAAGACATACCTTACGAACAAAGCTTATTCCCGTAGCTTATAAATTTTAAATGAGCTTATAAAATTATGAGGCTTTTAATATTCGCAGGGAAGTGTAATCTAGGCTAATCAGAGCAAGAATCATAATGCACTGAATAAAATCAGCAATAATAAAAATGATTTATTTTTTACAGAAAAATACATAAAAAAGAAGCTTGTAACAGCTGCCATAGCAATAATACTTGTAGTCAAACTCATTGCATTAAAATTAGTGTTTGTGTTGCCAATTATACTTGGGGTGACAACAGCAAAGAAAATGTTCCTGAAGCTGCTATTGTTTGTGTTCCCCGCTCTGAGCCATATCTTCAAACTTTGCTCGTGGTACCATCAGAACTATCACACGACTAAGTTCCACCACCATCATCATTTGATCACTCATCATCATAAGGTATGTTTTACGATGTTTTTCTGTTAACGGTACCTTGAGATTCCTATTTTAATATATAAAAAACACCTGCGCGTTGCGACCGGATGTGAATGAAACCAAGAAACTCTCAAAAAAAAATTTGCTCGTAAATTTAATGTATTTACAATTTGATAAAAATCAATCCGACAAAGTATTCAATTTAAATTCAACATTTTATGGAATATGTTTTTAATATAAGGTATAAGGTTAAAGAAAAAAATACTTTTCAAGAATAATTTAGAATAATGAAGAAATTAATTCTAATTGGTTACCGACATTATCTGCAAAAAAGAGTTGTTTTTTTTTTCCACTTAAAAACATTACGGTTTTAACTGCTTTGGAAACTCCCCTTTTGGGTATCCCGAACCCTAAAATTATCCATTTTTTTAATACAATATTTTGTAATGAGTTCATATTCCTGTCTTGTGTCGCAACGGTTGATATAATTTTTTAATAGTTAATAATGTTCACTGTTGAAATTAATTTGTCTGGTATATTTTATTTTCATAGTGAAATATTCATATTTTTTTTCTATTTTCAGGGTCCTCCCCCGCACCCCTACGGGCATTCAGCACACGGTTCTCACGTTCCCCATTCTTCTACAGTGGTAGTCCGTCCTCATAGTCAAGGTTCAGCGCCGGCTTTCGAACATTATCCACAAGATTGGGAGCTTTCTGGCCCGGGGCTTGGCAGCGAGTAAGTTTATGCCCCTTCTCATGAGCAATATTAATCAAGTTTCAAGATTTAAATCAAGATCTATTTATTCCTCTTGCATTCTTAGGTCTACATTAGCGAGTGTCTTTGATGAATCTTCTATTAAAAAATGTAACATCAAAACTGTCTTACAAATTTTAATTTTATATTAAAGAGATCTTTAAGTAGCCTTTTGGGGGGCTACTTTTTATTTCTTGCTTTATGTAATGACTTGTTAGTTAGCTAAAGTGAATTTTGCTGTTTCAGATATCTGTCATCAGATATACATCGCAACGCCATAGCAAACTTCAAGCCAAACGTCAATGATGTAAACGACATCAATGCCTGGGGACTTGGATTACCACCAGGTACTACTTTGGGTCCACAATTATTACTTTTTATATATTAAAATAGCGACTGAAGTCGATTTCGCATCGAGTATCGTTAAAGTATCTGTGGCCGGATGACTTTTAAATTATATACAAATGTTTCAGGTGACTCAATCTAATCCCAACAGTAGTATCTGAAATTAACTTAGTAAAACACATACAGATAACACGGCGATAGATTTTAATAGTACTAAATATTTAGTGATTATGCTCAAAATCTGGTAATTTTACTATTTTCAGGACAATCTATGAATGTAGGTGAACAATATAGTGCAAGTAACAATGCTGTGCAAAAAGTTGCAGCACCAAATGGACAGAAAATTCCCATTGCAAACGCTGCAAGGTATAATTAATTGTTATAATAATTTTAATTTTTGAATCTATCAAGATTATTCAAAACTCTTCATTAACAGGGCTTACCACTTAATAATGACCTAACTAGGGATATTACTAAATATGAAAACTTCTCAATTTTCAGGCCCATTGGACCACCAAATCCATATTATCGTAATCAGAAAAATGTGCCAAAGGATCCTTTGCAAGCTGAAAAAGAAGCTTTGGTGAGTTTTCTCAACTATCTCTCTAAGTTCTTTTATCGTATGATTTAACAGAAACATGTAAAATGATAGTTACTATGGACCATTCCTTCGTTCATTCATTTGCAACAGTCAACACTTGAACGCGTCTGACATATGTGCTAAATATACAATTGAAGTAGGTACAAATAAAAATAAACTTAAATTAAATAACATACCGGTTCGTCTGACGATGCTATAACAAAGTTGAGTGTCAAGACATACTTAAGCAAAATAAAACTACAAAACAATTATGATTGTATCAGAACTTAACGCACGCTTTGGACAAAATGAATGTAGAATGAGTTGATAATAACGATTTTTACATGTCAATGCCATTTTTATGTAACTTTACTTCCTTCTTTTATTTATGTACGCATATAATGAACAATAGACATCTTTTTTTAACCCAGTTATAAACAAAATACAGGACCTATATGTGTATAACCTTACCCTGAAACACTACATAAAATGGTTTTAGATAAGAGCAGCGTCTATTGCGGCAAGAGCGCCACCTTCTGCAGTAAGGGATGAAATCCTGAGGGTTTCAGCCGTGAAGCTGAAAGAAACCAACCGCGTGAAGGCGGAAACCGAGCTCGTCAAGCAACAGCAACAGATCCTGGCGGCGGAGGATCCGGTGAGATGATTACTCGCCCGTGTGGAATTACAAAACGTAGTGTTAATAAAAACGGCTTAAAGAGCGGCGCGGCGACGCATTAGCAATGCATCTGGTGTTTCAGATGTCCATACCGACCGCGTTAGGGTAAAAGAAAGAGAAAAAGTAACTAATAAATAATAGATATGGGTGGACATTTCACCCATCGAGCCCCAAAATAACTTGTGTTATGGGAACCAGATGACTAATAGATTACATGTATACTTTTTTGTAAATACAAACATATAAATACATATTAACACCCAGACAGAACAAACATCAATGGTCGTCACACAAATGTTTGTCTTGGGTAGGAATCGAACCCACGACTTACTCACCAAACTGAGCTGCGTGGCCAGTGAACTTTGAAGTAAGTTATCACTTGACTTCACCACATACGCACTACCACCTAAAGAAGACCTCATTGTTATGTCCACCTATCCTGCTCATCAAGATATTGCTTCCCAGGAAACGCAAGCAGCTGAGAGATTCTACGGAGGCCTCATGGAGAAGATAGACACGATCCTCTTGCCGATGGGAGCTTCAGATCCTGGGTGTCGAGAGAGGGCTGTGTGCTCTCTCTATGGGGACCCATTCAAACATGCGCCATACAGCAATCTAGTCTCCAATGAGTTAAGCAAGTAAGTAACTCATTATAACGACAACACCATGTAATTTAACCATGTTTTAAGAGCAGTAGAACTCGCCAAGTTCGTCCGGGGAAGTACTGCCACCATTTCTGCCGCCAAACAGTAACGCGTTCGCGTTACTGTGTTCCGGTTTGAAAGGTGTGGTTGCTGGTGAAATTACAAGCACACGAGACATTCCACCTACACGTCTCATAGTTACGGGCGCATACGATGCGACTTGGGTATTGTCGTACCTAGTAGGGGAGGACCCAAGTCGCATCGGTTGTTATGGGCCGAGGTTACCACTTACCACCAGGTGGGCCGTCGGCTCGTTCCGTAACAAAATTAAATTTATTTTCATTTTTTTTTTTTATTCTTTTTCGGCACTGGAGGCACAGGTACATATTGTAATATTTCTTTTTTCTTCATGTTTATTATTTTTAGTCATTGCTCTTTTGTGTATTTGTGTCCTGTTTGCCGAATAAATGTGTTATCTATCTATCTATCTATCTATCTAGAATTAATTATAATACCGAAGCGAGGTTATAACATTTTTTTTTATAACACATATCACTTGCCACTATTTCTTACACATAATAGTTAGTAAGTAATCCAAAACGGTTGCGCATAGTTTATTAAAAACTATTACATACTAAATATTTTGATTAAACGCTTAACATACTTAATGTCTCTCAAACAAATAATAATGACTGACAACCACTCTGATTAAATTTAATGAGTACCGGATTTATAACAAGTTAAACATCATTCTCTGACTTATTTGACTATTAACCTAAAATGTCCGGTATATGTGAAAGAGCTGACAAACGGGCCAACGTATGCAAATAAGCGAAAGTTGGAATACTGTCGTCAACACACTGTGACACGCGTGTCAAAGTGATGTCAGTTAGGGCTCAGGGAACCGTGAAGCCATTCGAGTTGTGATGGTAATAACAGATCTGAGGATAATTGCAGTAATTTGTAGTCAATGTCAAAGTCAAAAACTTTACCATAGAATTCATAAAAAAATTGCTTGGAAACGTCAATAATATTCGATACATAAGGTCACGCGTACTTATCGCTAAGTTTGACACCTGTTCAAACCCTATCCGATCCTCCGTGGGAGAACAGAAAGAAACCCCTAAAGGATTCCTTTTTAGGTTAAAAGAGGCGGAAAATGTAAGAATCGAATAAGTTTACTTGAAGTATTCACATTTTTTCTAATTTATTATTATTTTACGTAGATTTAACTGTGAATCCCAAGCTAAGCTCGTTGTTAACTTGGGACTCAACATTTAAACAATATATCACGCGCACCAAAAACAAAAGTTAGGGTGGAAGACGCCATTTGGTGGCAGATTTTCAACTGAAAAACTAAACTGAGTATGGTATATTCACGGTTAAATGCCCTGCCAACAAAAACACTCAAAAAACTCTTTACAACGATACGACATACAAAACGTTAGCTTTGATAGATATAATTTTTACCGACAGCCAACAAAATTATGTTAAGTATAATAACTATGTTGAGGTACTGTAAACAAAAACGTCGAATGATTTAACTAATAGTAGTAATCTTAGAGTGAACGCACGATGGGAAGTAATTTTAGTAATTAGGTTGACTTTAAATCGAATTCTCTTTGAGGAAACAATGGTATTCGGATGAGCAAACAAAAATGAAAACTCGGTCAAAACTCACAGCGAGAACAATGAATACGGTAAAATAGTGAAGACAAAATACATGATTTTATAGATGTACAATACGAATGATAAACTAAATAGTATCAATGATAAATTTATGTTCAGAATCATCTGATAAAATATTCTGTACTATCTTATTGCATCGAACACAAAGACTCTTAAGAAAAGCCAAATTTTTTTTTTTTTTGTATAATAATTTGATGTATCCACTGTTTATGTTCCATGCTGTAATGTAGACAAATAAATATATTTTCTTTCTTTTCTTTCTTTCTTTCTTTCAAACTTCTACCTACCCATATCAGACGCTGTAAATAGTCAAAAAGGCTTATTAAAAGCCTCATACATATCAAGATGAATATTTGGTGATGATGAACAATGTAGGTACATTTTAGTACAGATTTATATGAATTTAAAAAATTTAGGAATACTTAAAGCTAAATATAAAACTAAAAAAAATGGTTGTCTGTAAAGTCGGTTTACTGACGATAGTTGAACGTGATAACGTCTTACAATTGACACCACATTCACTTTTCACTGCACTTGATACTCGATCAAAACATGTAAATGTAAGTATTAGCAGCTGTCCACGCAGACGCATCGCTCACTCAAGTAGGAGAGAGACGGATGTCGAACGCTGCCGAACGCAAAGGCCGATTGTGCTTCTTTGTCGCTCGTTCCGCGCTCTCGCTTGCACTTGCACAAGCCTTACATGGAACGCCTCAGAGCGAGGTAACGCCGCATGAGTCATGTTTTTTCGTGCGTGCAGCCGGCTCTATCGAATTATAAGACGTTGTCACGTCAAAAAATATAATAAAGGTACTAATATATATATATAAGGTTATTAAGTACATAAAAATACATGGCAAGGCACACGCAATTGTTGAAGGCTAATTAAAAGTTTCCACTTAAGGTAAAAGCAAAACGGCACTAATTAGACGACGGGAAATAAAAAATAAAGAAAATAAGTTGTTATACAAATATCATTAACTATAATGAAAAAGTAGCAGTAAAAAGATTATTATATATTGTATTATATTTTTCATTACTTTTTATTTTCTTTGCCACCTTCATAATTTCTTAAATAAAATTTAAAAGATTTACCGAAATCTGACTCAGTGAAAGTATTTTAAAAACTACGAGTATTTTCAAGCAAAAAAAGGTGTAACTTTTCTCTTAATTCTCGTTACTGAGTCAACACATACTGGATTAATATTATATAGTAGGTAGTTAATAATTAATGAGATTCAAATTATCGTCTAGACTCTATTCGCAAACATGACTCAATATATAAGAAGAATTGCAACGAAAATGGATATTAGAAATCTAGTCTCTCGATTTTATCAATTTGTGATGGTGACTCTGCAGAAGATTTTTTGTTTCACTCCTATTTTGTTTGGCCACTTTTCATATCTATTCTAACAAAAACTTGTATCACAAAGAATAAAACTTAGGAGAATAAAAAATATATTGGGTTGGAGTCCCAGTTTTCTAGAAGAATCCTTAGTAGACGACTAGTGTAATATGTTAGCTTAAGCAATTGTTCTGTATCTTATTATTCACATTAAACTAATGGGCCTTAGCTTTTTTGCATAAGTTTTTATTAACTTTTCAGCGATAATCATTTAAGAAGCGATTTCAATAGGCAAAACTTTTTTTTTTGACGTTGTGTCCAATCCTATTTTGGGATATAAATAAGTATTTTATGTACAATCAGAACAGCAATTTTTCTTCTTATATCAAAACTTTAGGTCGTGCTTGATAAACGATAATACCTTGTCGTTAATAAACTCGTTTTCATTGATCCAAATTCGTGATACATCTGATATCGGATCATAATTACATCCATGGATTAATAAGTGAAATGCGTATCAATCACTTTGAATTTATTAAACTTGATCAAATTGAAATTATTGACCGAGATACATAAATTACGATAGAATTGAATATAGGAAAACCCCCATGAGAGATCAGTGTATCTGATTCAAATTCCGTATGCACTTAGTGTAATGGGCACAGTACCTACGCAATCCAATGCTTTCGATTTCATGGTCCGAATGTGATCGATTTTGACTGGTTTGTTGTTCATGTTTTCTTGTTTGGGCTTTCACTTAATATGAGCACTTTTCCCGACATTTAGAACATTTAATTATTGTTGAACGCAGAAATATCTTTATATTCTATTAATCATTGCTTTTATATAACTTTCACATATAATGTTTATTGTTTGTTTTGGGATTAGGGAGGCGTTTGCCCAGCAGTGGGACGATGTAGGCTGATAATAATAATAATATAATATGTATGATTGGTTGAGACTCAAGCAAAAAATGCTTAACCGATATTTTAGGAGCAGTGATGGCCAAGGAGTTTGTTATGTCAACTTGAGTTCTGTAGGTCGTGGCTTCGAATTCTACAATTAGCTTGAAGAATATAATCGTAAGAAAATAAATAAATAATATTTGTCACCAGTTCCAGTCATCAATCAAAATCAAAGTAATCTTAAATTCGAAGACATGATGTCAAATGCTTGCCGGTGAAATTACAGGCACATGAGACATTCCACCTTCACGTCTCACAGTTACGGGAGCATACGATGCGACTTGGGTCTTCCTAGTATGGGAGGACCCAAGTCGCATCGGCTGTTATGGGGCGAGGTTACCACTTAACACCAGGTGGGCCGTCGGCTCATTCCGTAAATGTATTACATAAAAAAAAAAAAAAACTATATCAATAAACATTACCGTAGTATCATTTAACTGAGATTTGATAGTATTTAATTTTAATCTGTATTTTATATGTAACAACATTAAGGCGTTAACGAAAATCCGTTTAATTTGTTTTCAGAGATTCTAGTGAACTGATCCCGGCTGTGGACAGCAAAATGGCGCTCCGATACTACAGATACGTCCAGGCCGCGAGAGACGGACAAGAGCAGAAGGACTGCCTGACTCTCTATCCCAACTGTGACTTCGATTATAACCAGATTTAAATGCCCAGCGCACCAGGGAACTGCTCACATCGGAAGCTAGCCGCCATGTTGTTTCGGCCATAGCCGCCATGTTGTTTCGAGTCTAGCCGCCATGTTGTTTACGGTGGCTGCAGTGTTCACACTATATTTTCTTATTTTACGAATAGGCACTGTAGCTGTTCTCTGCAGATGGTCTTGACAGCGTTTGAGTGGGCTTTTTTGGCTATAGCAATGGACTCTCACACGGTAAAAATTTATGACGAGCCGAGGCGTACCGCTTCGCGCCGTGTGAATAGCATCTAAGACTGTCAAACGAGTTAAAGAGTATAAACTACATTCTACTCTACCAGATCAATTAGTATTTTATTCAGATGAATGCGAAATGGTTTATATTTAAAACGATAATTTTGTAATTCTAAAATAATAATAGCATTTATAACACCATAGAAATTGTAGAAGACGTTATTAAAATTATTTGTAAATTTCTTCTGCACGCAAATGATAATTATTTAAGAAATTTATTGTCATTCTCAGTGCGTTCTGCGAATAAAACACAACGTAATGAATACGTGCTTCTTATAAAAGGATGCAAAACAATAGTGTGTAACTTAGTGGGGCCCTAATAATTGAATCTCGTACACGAAATGACATAACCGTAGTCTACATATTACTGAATCAGTCATAAGAACTTGTAAAGTCTTCTCAATGACCCTGTATTGTAAAAAAATCAGAAGTAGATCTTAAAAGGGAGATCTAAATAATTTATAATAGATTTGAATCCACACCATTAATATATTATAGGCATTCAAGTAACTAAATATAATATTTTTATTACGAAACAAAGAGATGGCTCCATTTTATTTATTTTATTTTAATCAAATGTATAATGTGTAATGTAATTCCGTAAAGAATACAATCACCATATTTGCCTGTTTGATATATTATAATAAAAAAAAGTTTAGATTTATTGATATGACTTGAGAACGCATTTATAAAACGAATCTGTAGTTAAGTTTCGTAATCACGCCAAAAATAACAATGTATATTTTGTGTAAGATTAGCACCAACTCACTTACTTATTGTGGTTGTTAATGAAAAACATTTATTTTCCTGAATTTAATACTTCAATGAACTGTGAATTTACATATTTATTGAATATTATTTATTTTAATAATTATATTCTTCGTTGTTATCTTGTTACTTAGCTAAAATGTTTATGTTTAATTTTTAAAGTAAGTAATTTATTCCTTAGTTATTTATTTTAAAATTAAGAGAACCATTCAGTCATTAGGACGATAGATATTTTATTGTTAATTAGACTTAAATCCTCTTTATTATAAATCAATTATTTATTTATAAGTATTTTGTTATATTTCTTTATGAATAATTATTTTGTTATTAAAATAATTATGTGGTATATGGGTTTTGACTTTTCAGTACCGTTCATTATTCCAATGCCAAATTGAGTTCATGTTCGAATAGAAATGATCGCGATAGCAAAGTAGAATAAGTTGAATTATTTTTCCTTGTTGATCGGGAATATTAAATCACAAGGAGGAGCCCTATCATGTCAGAAGATGTCAGTTAAAGCAGATGGCCCACCTCATGTTGAGCCGTATCACCTGCCCATAAATACATCAAGGGCTTTCAATACCTGAATAGATTTCGTCGCCATTATGCTTAATTGCCTGTAATTTTAGCAGCGTTACATTTTCTTACTTCATAATTTGTTGATTAGTTAAAATAAGGTTAATAGTTTCGAGTTTTGAGAACTGCAATTGTTTTTAATAAACGAGTTCAAAGGAATTATTTCTCGTTCTAAAAATTATCTTTAATTGGGAAACATAAATAACATTGCTAGCTAGCCTACTATCAAATAATATTTCAATAAATATTCACACAAACAATAAAAAGGAACTTTAATATGAAGATAAGAAGATAAGAGATTTTATAAGAATCTCGAATGTGGAGTTACTTCAAATGGCCCATGTTGAGAATAAGGTGCGCAGTCGATTACGAACTAAGATGAAACAGGACATTCCTAACAAACAAACAAACACATTTAGTAACATACTGATAAATGCAAATTTCTTTGCACAATATTTTAGATCGCTTAGTGCATAGAGGTTGTCATCATGCACACACCATTAACGTAAGTTTTGGAATATTATACCCTTTATAATATACTCAAGTAATGGTACACCGAAGTGGTGGGATTCAATGACACTAGACAGGCCTCACTCGATTGGTAGTAACTTCTGCCTGCTACTGTAGGTCGTGGGTTGATGGTTTGTCGATTCCCACCCAGGACGATTTATCTGAGGAGTATGAATGTTTCTTTTGTGTCGGTAGTCATATATAATTAACTAGCTGTTGCCTGCAACTTCATCAGCATGGAATTCGGTTTTATCACGCACCCCTATTTTACTTCTCGGAAATGTAGCCTAAGTTACTCCTTGTTACATCAGCTATCTGCCAGTGAAAGTCCCGTCAAAATCTGTTTTACTAAAAACTTACGGCACTTAGTAAAAAGCGGTTACTTTAATATTACAAACAGACACTCCAGTTTTATTTATTTGTATAGATGTTATAAAAAACGCGCCATTTATATAATACACGAAAACTTTTCAAGTGGAATGGACCCTTAGGTTACGAAGGAAGGCTTTGATCTACCATTGACATAATAAGTAAGTATCTCATATGATCAACTTATATGACAAGGTTTTTCTAACCTATTCCTTCTGTTTCAATAATGTGGTATAACAGGTTACTATTTTAAAGGAATTTGTCACAATTTCACATTTTCCCTGGATTTTAACCTTATGCTAAACGGTCATCACGCTAAACCGCGCAGCCGACTATTGCTATGTTTTCTATTGCAGATGCACTGTGATGTTGCTACTATTAACAAGTCAGGCTAAATGCAAAAAGGGTGACCAAGACGATGGTAACCCTGCACTCACTCCAGGTCAAGTGAATCTGCCACAAATAGAAGCTGAACATGACCCAGAAAGGTAATTATGTAACATAGATTTACTTACTCAGATTGTTACAAGGATGCTGCTCGCAAGTCGAAGTTCCACCTTTAGGGGTTTCTTAGGCTCACAGCTCATTTGGTAGTAACCCTGCCTTTTGCTCTGTAGGTAGTGGGTTCGATTCCCACCCAGGACAAACATTAGTGTGACGAATATAGATCTTTGTTCTGTCTGGTTGTTAGTATGTAGTTATGTATTTACAAAAAAAGTATATAATTATTATATCAGTTGTCTGGTTCCCATGACACAAGCTATGCTTAGCTTACTTTGGGGCTAGATGTTGCTGTGTGATATGTCATTTTTTTATTAAATATTTGTTCTGAATTATTGAATGAATTTATAGCTAGGTTTAAGAAATGCACAATGTAATTCTCTCAGTAAAACATCATGAGGAAACCCACATATCCTAACACCAAAAATTCGAAGTCATGAAAAGACCCTCTTTGAGGCGCACTTTAAATTCACCACACAGGTTATATAGGATAGTAATAGTATCGGTCATCTATTACCCATAGTACTGGCTATGCTCAACGCTAGATGGCATTGAGTGAAAGTCCACAATTTTTTTCTTCTCCTATTTTTAGATTCGCAAAATATCCGCCCAAGCGAGTTAACGGCAGTGCCATGCCATCGGGTCAGGAGACCCCTGACTGGCGTCTCCCAGAGCCGCCCTGGAAGGCCTACGATGCGTCCTATCAATATCTGGAATATGAGAGGCCATACAGGATGTCTCCGCATTTCAAACAAGCCGACAAATGGTCGAGGGTCCATAAGTTTTTCATTGAAAGTGAAAATATAGTAAGAACATTTTTTTCGACGTATTTACAATTTTTTTTTTGGTTCGTAAGAGGTTTATTTCGAAATTATCCCGTTAAAATTTTGTCAAAATCGATACATTAGTTTGGTTTTTAAATCAAGATAACTAGAAAATAAAATAAATGTCATCGTGGCATCATTTTCGTTCATTTGCAATGAAGTCGGATTTTCGTTTTCGTGCGCAAAGTAATTATACCATTATTTATATTAATTAGTTAGCACTTGCTGTTAAACGATTTCTTTATGAATTAAGCAATAGAAAAATTCACAGAACAGTCACAAAACACACAGTCTTTAAAAGTGCAGATAATTATCTAGTAGCTAGTCACGATTAATTACTCGTATTGCTATGTTCCGGTGGAAGGGAGTGGGTGCCGGTGAAATTGCAGGCGCATGAGACGTAACATCCCCGTCTCGAGATGACGGACGCAACGCAATGCGACTTGAGTCATCTCGTGCTTTGGTGGGGAGGACTTGAGTCGTGTTGCTGTTGTCTATGGGCGGCGGTTACCACTTAACATCAGGTGGGGCATCAGATCTTTCCGTCAAAACAAATAAGAAATTGAAACAGACATTTGGATATCTGTCCATAAATTGTTTGTACCCTTAAGATTCGAATTTTTCAAAATCTGTGTCAATTTATTTCAGGAATACCCTCGTAACCTGGGTTGTTACTGTACTACTGTGTACAAACGTCTGACAGTGCTGGGTGGATGCGCAGTCCTTACTACCCGGCACATTCTGACGACAGCCACCTCGACTGAACTGGTGATAAAAGACAGGCATAACGATAAGACCCTCATCAATATCCTGGGGGCGTGGTACGATATCAACGATAATAGAGAAAATAGTTCCATGTACATGACGCCAGCGAGGATCCACTATCATCCAAGAGTATGTATGAATAAATATTGTTAACACACAGCGCCATCTAGCCCCAAAGTAAGGGTAGGTCGTAAAACCGGAAGCCGGACAGATTGGCTAGTTTAGGCGGACATTTTTGTAAAAATGTCGGACACCTCTAATTTTTTAGTCTTAGAATAAAACGTCAGTTAAAAAAAAAAATTACTTGAATTTTTCATCATTATACCATAGCCATTTCACTTTTTCATCTTCTTAAATTCTAATACGACCTACAGCGCAGAAGCCAGGCCTACTACCAACTGAGCTACTCATAGCTCAGTTGGTAGTAGGCCTGAAGTAGGCCTGTAGTGAAACTTTCATTTCACTGGCCTCAGCCACTGAAATGAAAGTTTCTCTTGAATATATAATAAAAATACACATAAATTTTAAGAGTTATACTCATTGGTGCACAGGATTCGAACCAGCGGCCTCCAGTTTGTGAGTTCTTATCGTTTCTTCTCGTTTTAAGGGTATGTACCACTAGGCCAGATGGCAGATAAATAATTAATATGTTCTTGATTGATGAAACTAAAATTACTTGTTAGATTAATATGTGCATATAATTGTATTTTTAACAAGGACATTATACATTTTTCAGTACTTACGTCCGCATAAAGTCAATATCACACACCCGCTGCCCATTTCGTACGATCTGGCTGTGTGGGCGTCAACATATCCATTTCACAGCAACGTTTGCTATTGTAAAAGAGCAAATTCTGGTTGGTATGTAATCACGGTTCTTCTTCGTAACCTTTCAGACTGAATATATATATTGAATACTAGCTGTTGCCCGCGCCTTTGTCCGCTTGGAATTCGGATTTATCACGCCCCCCTATTTACCTCTCGGAAAATCCTTGTTACATCAGCTATCTGCCAGTGAAAGTCCCATCAAAATTGGTCCAGCCATTTCAGAGATTAGACGGAACAAACAGACAGACATACATATAAAATTGTAAAAAAATTGGTTTGGTATATGTACCGTGTATACATCCATATGCACTTAGTAAAAAGCGGTTATTTTAATATTACAAACATACACTCCAATTTTATTCATTTGTATTTGTATAGATTGGTGGACATTTCACACAGCGCCATCTAGCCCCAAAAAAGCTAAGCTTGTATCATGGGAACCAGACAAGTGATATAATACTTTTTTTTTACGTGATCCGGGTGGCGGAACGAGCTGACGGCCCACCTGATGTTAAGTGGTAACCGCTACCCATAGACAGCAACAATACGACTCAAGTCCTCTCCACCAAAGTATGAGATGACCTAAGTCGTATTGCGTTCCATCACCCCGAGACGCGGATGTTACGTCTCATGCGCCTGCAATTTCAGAGATTTGGTAAATTGGACAATATATATAATGCCCGAGCAATATGAATAATGCCCTAATTAATGAATGGGTCTATGACACTATACTCAAATATTTCCCTCGCACATCTTACCTTTCAGGTGGGAATATGGGTCTACTGTGCCCCGTTGGACAGATACAGCTATTATTGTCGGATTCCAATTCATAAAAGCTTTGCGGAAAAGACCAATGCCTTGGTTCAAGTATGCAGTAAGAAGTAAGAAGTGGCTTAGACCGTGTCCCAAGGTAACTTTAAACCGTGATGGAAAGTATAGGTAACTTAACATCAGGTGGGCCCTCAGCTCGATCCATCTCCAACATTATAAAAAAAAATTGAAAAATGTTTATATTCGAAATTACAGATACACCATACAAATATTTGTTCTGGGCGGGAATCGAACCCACGACCTACACAGAAGGCAGGGTTACTACCAACTGAGCTATCAGGCTATGTATGTATTTACATAAAGTATATAAATAGTATATCAGTTGTCTGGTTCCCATGATACAAGCTATGCTTAGCTTCCTTTGGGGCTAGATGGCGCTGTGTGCAATGTCCACCAATATTTATTTAACGCTACCCATTTCGGCTAGCAACTTCCAGTTTCAGTTGTGTGGTAGCCGGTGAAATTACAATCACATAAGACATTGCGCCTTCACGTCTCTGAGTTACAAGCGCAATACATTGCGATTTAGGAGACCGCTTAGGTGAGGCTCTTGCTCGATCCATCAATATTTTTTTATTTATTCTATTATAGTCTACAGGAGTAACCTTCGAACCATATATTACAGACAGACTGGGGTTGGTTCCACTGCCTGGCGGGTACCATATGGGCAAAGTACGGAGTTGAATCCGGTGCATCTTGGCATAGATCACGTCGCAATGCAAACTGGATGACAGACGGACTGGCTGGAATGAATGCATTCTCTCTCCGACTCAGGTAACTAAGGAGTTTATTTTCGTTCGTTTCGTAGTGTTATCTTACGCATACACGTAAATGCATAATGTATATTATGTCTGTCTTTCCCCATGGAGGGTCGGATAAGGTTTGAACAGGCGTCAAACTTAGGGATAAGTACGCGTGACCTTATCTTTTGAATATTATTGACGTTTCCAAGCCTCGCACCTCGTAGGGGAGGACCCAAGTCATACTGATTGCTATTTTCCGAAGTTACTAGTTAACACTAGGTTGACCATTGGCTCGTTCCATAAATTTATCGCGTTAAAAAAAAGTTGTAAATTTAATTTACTACTTTACTAATTTTAAGAGCAGTAGAACTCTCGCCAAGTTCAGCCGGGGAAGTACTGCCACCATGCCCATTTCTGCCGCCAAGCAGTGAAGCATTCGCATTACTGTGTTCCGGCTTGAAAGGTGTGGTTTCCGGTGAAATTACAGGCACATGAGACATTCCACGTCTCAGAGTTACGGACGCGACGTCGATACGATGCGACTTGGGTCTTGTCGTGCCTAGTAGGGGAGGACTGAAGTCGCATCAGTTGTTATGGGCCGAGGGTACCACTTAACACCAGGTGGGCCGTCGGCTCGTTCCGTAACTGTATTACATAAAAAAATAAAAAAAATACTTGTTTCCCCCAGATCAGATGAAATAGTCCATTACTTCACGGTAATCAACCAACATCCCGTGATAGATTTCCTGTACGACGCATACATGGGGAGGCTTATGTACGAATACCTCGACCAGAGATTCCATAACAACCAGTGGAAGGCCCCGGTGCCTAAGTCCTGGTATTATGTTCAGTGGAAGTACGAGCTGGGAAAGAATTTGTACTATAAAAAGGATTTGCCGTTTTACAAATAGTTAAATTTATTTTTACTTTATGTGTTTTAATATGTTATTTATTATTTAAACAACAGGTATCTGTTTTAGAGATTTTAATGTGTATACTTTCTCGTATAAAATATATTAATAAATATGTTGTTAAATTTAAGTTGATTTATAATAAAATGATTTGATTTTATTTGATCTCTCTGTCTATATAAAGGTAGTATTTCACTTATAATAAAAAAAAATGCATAAATGCACACCCTTCAGAGGGAGGAGAGGGGGGAGAATGTAGTGATACAACTTATTATTTATCATCTGACAACAATCTGTGTTCTGACAATAAATGAATTTATTATTATTATTATAAGGTTGTCGCTTAGCATCAATTGCGTCATTTAGCTCTTTTCTTAACAAATAAAAAATATACATTCAAAAGTTTTTATGCCATTTTTGTTTGACCTCCAAACACGTGATTTCCCATCGGTGATTCAAATAGATTTATTTAACTAAAAATTACAAATTAATTAACTAAATATATACAATTTACATTAAACGTACTAGCCAAAAAAATATGTGATTTAGGTTTTTATTTAGGTTCTTCGAAAGTTCCATCTATAGAAGAATTATTCGTCGACAATTCTTCAAATAGTTTTTTTAATTTGTTTTATTAAAATGTGTTGCTAGGATGCGATTGTCTATTCTTGTTGTTCAAATAGACACCAGTGTCTATTCTGGTGGCCGTAATGTCTATTCTCGTTGTTCAAATGTAACGTGGTGGCCCGATCGCGGCTTCAGAAGGAGGTCTAGCTTCAGCACCATGCCGGATATATCTCCGTGTATCCGGTATCGACGGATCAAATGCGCCAGGCTTATCTTCATCGTCATCATTGCATACGCCTTACCTGAAACCACTTACTGATTCAAGAAGACTGAGACGAGGCAGTAACACTGATACTGATGCAGTAGCAGACAGCACAGCTAAGTTGGTAGTAACTCTGCATTCTACGCTGTAGGTCGTGGGTTCGATTCCCACACAAATACAATCATTTGTGTGACGAGCATTGTTGTTTTTTTCTGTGTCTGGGTATATGTATTTACAAAAAATTTAAGTATATAAGCATTCTATTAGTCATGTGGTTCCCATGATACAAGCTATGTTTAGCTTAGTTTGAGGCTAAATGGCGCTGTGTGAAATGTCCACCAATATTTATTGGTGGATATTTCATATCTAGCCCCAAAAGTACGCTAATCATAGCTTGTATTATGGGAACCAGACAACTGATATAATACTTATATACTTTTTTAAATACATACATATAATACATACACATCCAGACCCAGAACACACATCTATGTTCGTCACACAAATGTTTGTCCTGGATGGGAATCGAACCCACGATCTACAGCGCAGAAGGCAGGGTTACTACCATCTGTGCTACCGCCAGTCAGTAGTAAAACTTCAATATTACCGATACAATTCCTTCTTCCCAAACTGAAACTCCCGTAGTTATTTGGACCGGGCAGAGTCTCGAGGTCCAACCATCGTTCAGGTCTGAACTCATCGGCGTCTGCACCCCAAGCTGTGTTTCTATTGAGTCCGTACACGGAGAGAATACACCGGGACTTCGCTTTGATTGTGTAGTTCCCTGAAATATGCCACAGTAATATTAATTTGACTGGCTTCACAGCTCAGTTGGTACTCTGCTGTCTGCGCTGTCATGGGTTCAATTTCCACCCAGGACAAATATTTGTGTGACGAACATTGATGTTTGTTCTGTGTCTGGGTGTTAATATGTATTCAGTATGAAAGAACATTATATTTAAAAAAAGTTTATAAGTATTCTATGAGTCATCCGGTTGATTAACATCAGGTGGGCCGTCAGCTCGTTCCGTCACTTAAATGACACAAAAAAGTACAAGCTTCGCTTAGCTTACTTTGGGGCTAGATGGCGATGTGTGAAAAATCCACCAATATTTATTTATTTAATATTACACCACCCATTTTGGCGAGCAAGCTACTTCCGGTTTCAATTGTGGGTGGCCGGTGAAATTACAGGCACATGAGACATTCCACCTTCACGTCTCTAAGTTGAGCGCAATTCAATGCGACTTGGAGAAAAGAGGTTTTGCTTTTGTTATGTGCAGAGGTTACCGCTTAAAATTAGGTGAGCCATCTGCTCGATCCGTAACATATTCGCATAAAAAAGATTAATTATAAAGAAGAAGTTATTATATTATTTTATAAGTTTAAATTTTAGTTTTAGTAATTTATTTATTCAAGTTAAAATATTCACTTACGTAATTTAACATCTTTATCGATATATCTGAGTATGAGCGGAATGATTGGGTACAATCTTAATGTTTCTTTCAAAACTGCCTCCGTGTATACCAATTTCGGTAAATCTTCTCTATCGATATCTGTTTTTGAGTCTCCGAGCACCGAAATAACCCTGTAAATAAGTCAAAGTTAAAGTCAAAAACTTTATTTCCATAGAATTCATAAAGAAATGGCTTGGAAACGTCAATATCCAAAACATAAGGTCACGCGTACTTATCGATAAGTTTGATGCCTGTTAAAACCCTATCCGACCCTCCATGGGGAAGATATATACAGTCTGATAATACAGTCTGATAATACAGTCTGATATATGATGAATTGATTATGGTTTAATTATCTTAACTGGTAGGCTTGTAATTGCTATAAACCAATCTTAGATGAACCACAAAACCCCAAATAAAGTCCAGTATTTCTTATCCATCCAAAGGTTGTCTGTAAGAGATCGCTTTATAGCTATAAAACGACCATCTCCGTTACAGCGGTTAGTAGTTCCATACAAGCAAGAACCCACGACCTACAGCGCAGGAGGCAGGGTTACTCCCAACTGAGCTATGACGCCAGTCAATTACACAGTTTTTTTTTTTCAAAGGTTCCTTATCACCGCAACCAATACAATACTCACTCGTCATAAACCTTCTGCTGGACTTGAGGGTATGTACCCAGCAATGCACACGCATACGACAGAGTAGGCGCAACAGTATCATGGCCGCCGGCTATTATGTTATCATACTCCTCTCTGATCTCTTCGTCGGTGAAACATCCAGTTTCGTTGGCTAACTCTATCATCATATCCATAAACGGCTTATATTTACCGTTCGCACTTTTTCCATTTGAATATTCTAGCTTCTTGTTCCGTATTATCTGTGAAAGAACATGTTAATTCTTTAAAAGTTTTGACAGGCCTTACAGCTCAGTTGGTACGCTGCCTTCTCCGCTAGGCCGTGGGTTCGGTTCCCACCCAGGACAAACAGAGTACGAATGTAGATGATTGTTCTGTGTCTGGGTGTGTTTTTTATTTATTTACTAGCTGTACCCGGCATACGTTGCAATGCCACGTTAATTATATAGAAATAAAGAGAATTAAAGATTATAATAAATAAATATAAACAAAATTATAGATTGTTTTTTAAGGCCAGGAACCACGCGCGCGTCCCCAGAACACTATCCAAGTTTCATGACAATCTGATCAATGGCTTCGGAACGCATAGGGAACAAATACACAAACGTTGATTTTCATTTACCTATATAGATTTGTAATGATGTATGTTTGTTCATTGTCGTTAGTAGTAGTAGAACTTGTGCTAAGTTCGCCCGGAGAAGTAATGCCACCACACCTGGTAATCTGCCGCCAAACAGTGATGCACTCGTGTTGCTGTGTTCCAGTGGGAGTGGGTGCCGGTGAAATTGCAGGCGCATGAGACGTAACATCCCCGTCTCGGGGTGATGGATGCAACGCAATGCGACTTGAGTCATCTCGTACTATGGAGAGGACTTGAGTGGTATTGCTGTTGTGTATGGGCGGCGGTTACCACTTAACATCAGGTGGGCCGTCAGCTCGTTCCGTGACTTCAATTACATAAAAAAATGTTACCGTGGTTGAGAGTTCTTTGACAATCTTGACGTTGTCATCCTGTATCTTCCTGTACGGGGACATGTTGTAAATGAAATCGTTGTGCAGTAAAACATTTTTGACCCGCTCCGTCGCGTGCGCTTGCAGTAGCTTCGTACAAGCTAAGTACTCTTTTTGGTAACGTTGGAAGTCTTCAAAATTAGCACCAGCCGACGTAACTATAATAAAAAAATATCACATAATGATGTTAATTTATGTGTTTTTTCATTTAACCTTACAGTTGCCATGTTTTGTTTACAAATACTTTAATAAAAAATATAAAATCTGGCCTCTCCGCTTTGCTGTAGTAATTCTGTCTTCTGCTCTTTGTGTCGCAGATTGGTCGTGGATTCGATACCCACTCAGGATAAATATTTGTGTAACATAGATGTTTGTTCTGTCTGGGATTAAAATATATTGATATGTAAAAAAGTATGCTATCCAATCAGTAATATTAGTGAGTCCTCCCATAGTAAGTAAAAGCTATGTTTACTTTGGAGTAGATGGCACTGTGTGGAATATCTGCTAATATTAATTTACATATTAACATTATTGGATTGGTATACTAAAATAAAAAGAATATTGATCCGTACTTACGACAAATAGTCTCCAAATTGTTCAGCCTCAGAAACATTTCTTGATCAATTTGCTTCCCAACTTCAGAAGCGAGTTGATCAACCAGCCGTCTCGACTGACTGTTGAACGTTTCCACGAAGCTATTCAGCACTTGTTGGTGGAACGCCGGATTTATCAGTTTCCTGTGCTTTTTCCATGTCTCAACTGAAAATTTACATCCCATTAAAAGTTAAAATCATTAATTACAAACGTAATGCTGATTATGTAGCATACTAACCTACTAATATTATAAACGTGAAAGTTTGTAAGGATGTTTGTTACTCTTTCACGCTCAAACGGCTGCATGGATTTGGATGAAATTTGGTACCAAGATAGCTTATATCCTGGATTAACACAGAGGCTATTTTGATTCCGGAAAAGTGCAGTGTTCCCGTGGAGCGCAGCTAGTATAATATAATATAATGCTCATGTAATATACCTCTAATGTGATAAAATATTTATAATTGTAGATTCGTAATGTTATATTTTAATTAATTCTACAAACATATTTATAAACATTCTATAATGGCATACTGCATTACGATAAAAGTTGTTCGGAAATGCTTTTTTTGTGATTAAGTTACGGAACAAGCAGATGGCCCACCTGATGTTAAGTGATCCATCAATAACAAGCAATACGAATTGGGTCCTCCCCTACTTAGGTACGACAATAACCCTGTCGTATTGTATGCGCCCGTAACCACGAGACGTCACGGTGGAATATCTCATGTTCCTGTTATTTAACTGACAACCACACCTTTCAAACCGGACCACAGTAACGCGAATGCATCACTGATTGGCGGCAGAAATGGGTATGTGGCAGTACTTCCCAAGACAAATTTGGTATAAGTTCTACTGCTAATAACTATAAGCAAATTATCTATCATATCTATCTATATCTATATATATCTATCTATCTATCATATATATGGGATATCTGGTTTATTATTTTACTGAAGAAATATTTTTTTACTATAGGTTTATTTGGGCGAATTTTTCATGACCTTAACGCGATGTAAAAGATATATTATAATTAATGAAAATTAAAAATAATGAGCATTAAAATCATATACAATACGATGAAATTGAAACTAAAATAGAATTAAAACAAGTAACGATTATTATACATTTATAATTATTCCTACCAGTGCGCACAACAGCTCAAAAACAAAGAAGTTAACCTTTAGAATTCCAAGTTTTACCTACTTCGTACGCTTTAATACACAGTTACTTTTCATTATCAATATTCGACCGTGTCGAAGCTGGCATAAGTGCTGCCGCTAAATATATAAATAATAGTAAAATAACATAAAATCATTTATTTCAGATCCAGAATTGATCCATAATCCTTAATGAACATTTTAATATACAATATTGCCATGCCTATTTCTGCCGCCAAGCAATAACGCGTTCGCGTTACTGTGTTCCGGTTTGGAAGGTGTGGTTGCCGGTGAAATTACAGGCACATGAGACATTCCACCTACACGTCTCAGAGTTACGGGCGCATACGATGCGACTTGGGTTTTGTCGTACCTAGTAGGGGAGGCCCACGTCGCATCGGTTGTTATGGGCCGAAGTTACCACTTAACACCAGGTGGGTCGTCGGATCGTTCCGTAAATGTGTTACATAAAAAAAAACAATAAGAAAAATTAATAAAATAAAATAAATCGATATATCACATTAGTTTAGATATCAATAAATATACTTACGACTTCCAGTGATCAGTCCTTCCCCGAGCAGTGGTTTCATCACGGTGTACAAACGGTCCTTTTCCAGGCAATTATTGGTGATCGTCACAAAATCATCCGGATCGGTTATAACTAAAATAAATTAAAAGTACTTAGATCAAAACTCTTTATATACAAGTTAAAACTCTTTACCCCAAGAGGTATTGTTTTTTGTTAAAGTTTACCGCTTAACGTCAGGTGGGAAATATGCTCGTTGCTTTAACTAATCAAAATAAAAAAACTGATTTTGACGCAAGTCATCGAAAGATTGATTCTAGGATATGCCGTTTACCTAACTTTCAATCGCCGTTTTGAGAACGTGGTATTGCAATTTCCTTTCCTTCTTGATTTGTACCTACATAAATTATTGAGGTGTAAACTTATTTTTGAACCGACGACCTTTAGATCGAAAGTAAGGTTGTTTACCACAAGGCCAGCACGCTCTCTTATCATATACATAAACATCTAAGAACAGACAAAACTTTATTATATATCACATACATAGGAGCTAGGATATAGCCCCGCCCAGGATTAGAACCGGCACCCCTAGCATGCAGGCCTGGCTACCACTAACCAAGCCGCGGATACATCATAAACAAAAATTTGTGACCATCAAATTCTAAAGATAATAAAACGTTTATTGATTCAAGGCCCAATTTCTCAATAGTCACATAAATTAGTTGTACGAATATTAATAAAACACAGTTAAAATGTGAATTTTGAACTCAGAATGAACATTTATGACTGGCCTCACAGCTCAGCTGGTAGTAACCCTGCCTTCTGCGCTGTAGTCGTGGGTTCGATTCCCACCAAAGACAAACATTTCTGTGACGAACGTAGATGTTTGTTTTGTGTCTGGGTGTTAATATGTATTATATGGTATGTATTTACAAAAAAACATTTGAGTATTATATCACTAGGATTAGCTTACTTTGGGACTAGATGGCGCTGTGTGAAATGTCCACCAATATTATTATTTTTAATTTATTACCATGTATACATATTATGTTAATATGTATGTATTTACAAAAAAAGTATATAAGTATTATATCAGTTGTCTGGTTCCCGTGATACAAGCTATGCTTAGCTTGCGGGGCGCAGCTAGTCTTAACAATTTATTAGGTATCTGTAACTACGTTGAAGCTGTCAAACTAGCTGCGTAGGTAGCTTTAAAACTGGTTTGTCAATCGTTCAACATTGTTTTAAATGTGATATAAGTTGTGGAATGAGCTGACGGCCCACCTAATCTTAAATGGTGACCGCCGCCCATAGACAACAGCAATACGATGCAAAACTCAAGTCCAAAGTACGAGATGACTCAATTCGCATTGCGTTGTGTCCATCACACCGAGACGATATGTTACGTCTCATGCACCAACTCTCTTCCACCGGAACACAGAAATAACAGTGTAACACTTTGGCGAAACATAACCAGGTGGCAGTAAGTCTCTGGGTGAACTTAGAATAAGTTCTACTGGTACTTTGGGTTGCTTATTTTGCACCACTCCGGGGACACGTGTAGGGGACCTACGGAGTGCGAGCAATTTGGGCCCCTCACAAAATATCCATACTAATACTACATAAATAATAATGTATAAACCGACCCAATATAATATGGTAATTAATTAATAATAATAATATTGGTGAACATTTCACACAGCGCCATCTAGTCTCAAAGAAAGCTAAGCATAGTGATATAATACTCAAATGTTTTTTTGTAAATACATACCATGTAATACATATTAACATCCAGACACAGAACAAACATCTATGTTTGTACTGGGTGGGAATCGAACCCAGGACCGCGCAGAAGGCAGCGTTACTACCAACTGAGCTATAACGCCAGTGTATAGCATAACGATTTGGTAAAATACTATTGGCAAATACACTTAACTCTTTCCGCTTGTACGAAATATAAACAGATGGAAGACATTAGGTTAAGTTTTAAACCAGTAAACTTTGCTTACTCACCATACATAGGCCATGGACCTAAGAAAATTGTGACTATGCCACCCAAAGCGTTGCATCCTTTGAACAGTATTTCCAATTGCCTCCACAAAGCTGAAACATAGAAAATGATAATGAACATTTCACACAGTACCATCTTGACGCGTCCTAAACGTGTCCCCCGGGTGGTGCGAAAGGAACAACCCAAACTAGCAGTAGAACTTGTGCTAAGTTCGTCCAGAGAAGTACTGCCACCACACCTGGTAATCTGTCGCCAAGCAGCGATGCACTCGTGTTGCTGTAGATGCCGGTGAAATTGCAGGCGCATGAGACGCAACATCCCCGTCTCGAGGTGATGGACGCAACGCAATGCGACTTGAGTCATCTCATTTTGGTGGACAGGACTTGAGTCGTATTGTTGTCTATGGGCGGCGGTTACCACTTAACATCAGGTGGGCCGTCAGCTCGTTCCATCAATAATAACAAATATCTTTTCTTTTTTTACCGAAACTGTGTGAACGCTAATTTTGATTACGAACTAGCTGCTCGTCCCGGCTTCGCACAGGTAGAGCTAAGTATTTACGGTAGGAATTCATATTTGTCGGAACAAAAATAGCCTGTAGCTTTCAGGGATTATGTAGCTTGCTATTAATATAAGAATTTTTTGAATCGGATTAACAGTTTCAAAGATTTACATGTAAATAGAAAACACTAAATTAATCTTTATAATAAATGAACTGGCATAATTATAAACATTAAATAATAATAATATTGGCGGACATTTCACACAGCGCCATCTAGCCCCAAAGTAAGCTAAGCATAGCATATCATGGGAACCCGACAACTGATATAATACTTATGCCCTTTTTTATACATACATATTAACACGCAGACACAGAACAAACATCTACGTTCGTCACACTAAATGTTTGTCCTGAGTGGGAATCGAACCCACGACCTATAGCGGAGAAGGCAGCGTTACTACCAACTGAGCTGTGAGGCCTGTAAATTAATTACTAATAATTACTGGGAACAGAATGCGTGGTCATACAATGCAACAGACGCCGAGTTCTCATAAGGAGATCGCTATTTCAAACGAAAAGTGAAGTCACTCGAAAAATTCAATTTTCGTAATACTACGTTTTCATAACAGTATAGCAAAACATAGTGAGGAAACCGGCAAACCGTGAAATGTGGAAATATGAAGACATCATATTCCACACGCTCCTTCGGGGAAAATCGCGTGTATTATTATAATATATTTGTATTATAATAATAATAATAATTTGTTTATTTCAGGCTACTTAGTATTAAATACATTGGCCCATATAAATATATACCTTGACTAACATACATATACATAATATACTACGACCCACAACGGCTTCACACGGGTAACACATTATATGCCTAAAAAAGAAGACGATCTAATATAATTTAATAAGGATATAATAACTCTTTGTACGCCGCGCCAGTAAAGCTCCAAGGCATCTTGATTTATTCCGACATATTTTTTTTGATGTGGTACTGTTACGGAACAAGCCGACGATTATTTCAACAATTATCGTCATATTTCAACAAATTACACAAAGAATTATAAACTATACGTATAAACCTTCCTCGTGAATCTATCTATTGCTGAAAACTGCACTAAAATTCACTAAAATTAGTTAAGTTTAGTAAAGTAGTAAAGACTATATTTCATAAAATATGATTTTATTAAATATCGTACTAGATTCATCTTCTATCGTATTAACTGCACGAGAGGAGGTTATATTAGATGCATTTTACTCCATTCACTTTCACCACACTCGAGAGAGTGTCGAGTAGGATTATTATGTACTTACATACATTATCACCAATCATCTTGTGAATGTGTCCTATGATGGGTAACTTGTCTGGAAACGCTGGGGGGTCTAATGGAGAGGTCCTATACAACACTTTATATAATAAATAACAGCATACTATACTCAATACTAGTACAAACATTTTAAACAGTTAATGATATCCCAAATGGTATTCCAATATATGTATTTTTTTTTGTAAATTTTGTCACTGCAATAATTTAACACGCCACTTAATATGTTTCACATTGACATTTTAATCCAACTATGTTATAAGACCATTCACAATCGTCTGGCCTCGTAACGACTAGCTGCGAGATAATAGTTTATAAAAATTAAAATTTCAGGGTTACTTAGGATTTTTCGTTCACGCGTCGCTGTTTTTACCACAAACCGTAACAAATTAATGAATTTGGATTAATTTGTTACGGTTTGAAGGGTCTGGTGAGGGTGAAATGACCGCCACGTGGATATTACATCGTCACGAATTATGAGCAGCAGCACTCACAGCAGCACGATTGAAAATAATTAAGTATACTACTATAACATCTTAACTGCCTTCCTAAAAAAATATCTTCTTCCAGATCAGTCTTCCAGAGGAAAGTGAATAGGTTGCTCGTTGTCAAGCATGTTACGTTGCATAGAACATTGTCACTGAACATCACGTAAGAATGCGGACAAATGTCAAAACAAAATGGTCTTTATAAACAGACCTGTAGCTGCTTTTTGGAGCAGAAATTCGGGCCATACGCTCTGGTTCTCTCAACTGTTCTGGTATGGCAATGAATTTTAAAAAACATTCACACTGTAGTTTGATTCCCTGTCTCACAGGTGGCATGGCCAGACACATATCCACAAGGGCAGAGACCAAAGGCATCCAACTTTATATTCACTTCATCATATTAAATAAATGATTATGATTATCAATGTTGTCCTGGGTAGGTAATCGAACTCAAGACCTGAACGCAAAATGCAGAGTTTCTACCAAATTAGATGACGCGAGTCAAATATTTTATGCTTTCAACCTATCCACGAAACCGTGAAATTATTGTTAAAAGTCCAAATCACATTGGATCATAAAAAATGACGTACAGAACCCTCTTACGTCTGTATCACACAAGCACTAATAGCTATTCTTAATATTATTTCGTAAATGTTTCTCATTCGCTACTACAAGTAAAAGTATTTTGTCTGTATGCTCAGCGCCATACAATGCTGCCCAGATTCGTAATATTTCTTTTTTAATGAAATTAATTTTGGTGGACGTTTCACACAAATTAAAGTCGGTTCTATTATTGATAATAGAATTTATTTTATATTAAAATAAATTAACAAGATTAGATAAGTTTTTTTTTAAGCTATTGCATAGCTTCTATCGCGGGCCTTGAGCGTGGAGACCGAATCCAGAAATTCCGTAACGAAAAAAACCTAACACCCCCCACTCCGACCGGCACAGCGGTGATAATTTTTAGTTTTTCCATCTATCGATAAATACCAGAACTTTTAATGACTTTTTGAAATATCACGCTTTACCGCGGCAGTCTCCGAGTGCCACACGTCTTTTATTTTTTTCATACAGATCATTTTAGTAGTTTATATATGCAAAATTTAAGCTACAATTCAGTTACCAATAGGTAGTTCTCGTAGGTTGTAAATGTGGATTAAATATTCTTTACTGTGCTAGTAATGCATATATACATATTCACTGAGGTCCAAAGTTCTAATCCCAAAAGAAACAATTTAGGAAGGTACAATACTATTACTCATATTCAATTGTAAAAAAATGACCTTGTCAGTACCGACGCACGACTTGAGTCAATGCATCGATTACTAACCATTAAAGTTTTCGTATCGGAGGCTTACGATGCTATCGATTCTTAGGTAGTAAACTCCTATACAAAAGCCATTAAAAATGTTATACATAAAACTAAGACCAAAAAATGTATAACAATAATTTATTTATTTATTTTTTATTCGTGATAGACATATTTTATTTTTATTTTTTTAATGATACGTACCTATATTTAGTCAGTATTTTTTTAAATCTGTAGTTGATTTACAAATATGTATTTTTTGCTGCTTAGTGTACAAACTAGATTGTAACACTTTAATTAGTTAGCTTCAAGGTCATATAGAAAGTCTTAAAGATTCGTCTGTGAACCACATATTCGTTTATGTCTACGTTTTTATGCACTAAGCAAAAAAGCGGGCTCAAAATTTATTTATTTTGGCGTGTCTAACGACGCTAATCCTTTCTAAAATTAACATTTTTGTGAAGTGAATTTCTTTGATTTGTGATTCTTTCAAGCAGGAACGGAACATCGGGAACATCATTATACTATAATAATAATAATATTGGTGGACATTCACACAGCGCCATCTAGCCCCAAACTAAGCATAGCTTGTACTATGGGAACCAGACAACTGATAGAATACAAATATACTTTTTTGTAAATACATACATATGAACACCCAGACACACAACAAACATCTATGTTCGTCACACATATGTTTGTACTGTGAGAATCGAACCCGCGATCTACAGCGCAAAAGGCAGAGAACTGAGCTGTGAGGCCTGTCAAAACTTAGATATTCTTTTATAGGCTGGAGAGAGATATATCACTTGATGTTAAGTTAATATGTAGCGTATAATGGCGCCAGGCAAAGCTAAGAATGAAAGACAGAAAAATATTTATTTGACACTCCAAAAAGAAAAGAAAATATTATTTACATTTAAGAGAAAATATACATAGGTACTAATAATAATAATATTAATAGGTACATCAAGCAATTAATTATAAATACCTACCTATTTCGTTATAGCGGTCAAATAGCTACGCAAAATGACTAATAAATGAAGGAACTTGAACACACCTTTTCGCAGATTTTCAGCATGAGAGTGATAGTGGGAAAAATCGGGCATGTGCCCTATACTATGCTTCACAATATTTCCTTCAATGGTTTCTCAAACTCATCGTAAATTCGTAAATAACGGCTAACGGATCGTTAGCCTCCATCATTACGTATTTTAACTCTCATGTCTCCAAGGTCGCTTGCCACACCCGAGTGAGATCTTCATGGTTATTTCATAACGAATTCAAATTACCTTATTATAAAAACATTGTGTGTGCCGATGTGGATATTTCTTAGTCAGCTTAAGTTTAGAGTTATAAGTGATGGTAAAAATAAAAGAAACAAACTTTTTGAATCTTTGTTTTTATTCAGTATTGTACTTAAAAATATCACACAGTATTTTTCTGTTTTTATTCAGTACTAGCTGTTGCCCGCGACTTCGTCCGCGTGGAATTCGGTTTTATCACGCACCCCTATTTTATCTCTCGGAAAAGTAGCCTAAGTTACTCCTTGTTACATCAGCTATCTTCCAGTGAAAGTCCCGTCAAAATTGGTCCAGCCATTTTAGAGATTAGCCGGAACAAACAGACAGACAGACAGATGAAAAAAAAAATTAAAAAAAAATTGTTTTGGTGTATGTACCGTGTATACATCCATATGCACTTAGTAAAAAGCGGTTATTTTTATATTACAAACAGACACTCCAATTTTATTTATTTCTATAGATTGTACCTACGTATAAATATCACACAGTATTTTTCTATTTTATTTTACTAAATATACAGTATAGTAGTTAGTGTAATGTAAAAATGAAGTGTAATTAACTTACTTGCGGTGTGTTGTTCATGACTTGATACATAGTAGTGAATTTTGTAAGCATTTGTTATATGAACCATTTTCTGGCGTTTCCAGTGAAATTTTTCCATATATTTTATTTTATTTTTGATCAATTGTAAACCGACATGTCTTAGAACAGAAAATCGAAGACATGTGTCAAGTGCACGAAAAGAGCCTCTTTGAGGCGCACTTAAGATCCTTTAACCACATTGGTTCGAGAGAACCAGTGACTTGAATAGAATAGAATAGATCAGCCCCGCCCATGACCGCCACATTTTATTTAAATTTAATGATTGTTTACTATCTTAGTTCAAAAGTAATTTCGTGGCCCGATACAACTCTCAAGACAAAGTCAAACTTAAGTTTTAACTGAGAAATATCGCCGTGTAGTTTATATTGATGAAGCAGGTGGGCCAGCGAGATTTTCATAGACATCATTCCGTACATTTTACCTAAAACAAAAAAAAAAGTTTTAAGGAAACTGCAGCTTGCAGGAAATTGGGAGTAGCATACATATAGGTATTTTTAATGTTAGTTGAGAGAGTTTACTACCGTTATGGTTACTTTTCCTGTACTTACTTACACGTGGCTCTAATGAACCACTATTGGGGAAGGATTAGTGCGCCTCAAAGAGGCTCCTTTCGTGCAGTTGACACGTCTTCGATTTGTTTTGGTTCTAGGATACATCGGTTTCCTCACGATTTCTTCGAGAATGTGTGTGAAGGTGGTATTGCACACAAATATTTAAAGTAAATATCTCATTGGTACACATCGGGATTTGAACCAGCGAGCACTGGATTGAAACTCAGGGTCTGTACCGCTGGACTACCCTCTCTATGTCCTGTAATTGATTATCACAAAACAGGAAAACAATGTATGTCTTTTTTAACTTACATTTTTACAGTGATTTGATTAATTCCAATATGCAACATAAGATATTGAATGTACTTCATTTTGGATCCCGACATTTTGATTTTGCTACAACATAAAAGGAATACTGACCAATACAAGATCTTCTTCCCATACCAAAACTCCCGTAGTTGATCGAATCCGGCATCGTTTCTGGATCCAACCACCTTTCGGGCCTGAACTCGTCGGCATCAGGACCCCACACTGGATGACGGTTCATGCCATAGATGGATATCGCCAATCGAGATTTCGGTTTAAGTGTGTAGTTTTCTGAAACGTTTACTAAGACACTGATTTGGAAAAGGTAAGACATTTTTTTTTATAAAACATAGATATGTCTTCTACAGCTTTTAGAATAAACCTATTATTAGTTGCTTTTAGTAACATCATACATTCAAGGATCCCGTCGTTATATAATTTCAAAATATTTTATAACACTTTTTTATTATTTATGTATTGTTTATAACGTTTGGATTTTTAGTTTTGTTACTCTTGTAGACAACAACAAAATGACTCAAGTCCTCTCCTCAAGTCCTGACCAAAGTATGAGATGACCTAACTCGCATTGCATTGCGTCCATCACCCCGAGACGGGAATGTTACGTCTCATGCGGCTGCAATTTCACCGGCACCCACTCCCTTCCACCGGAACACAGCAAAACAAGTGCATCACTGCTTGGCGGCGGATTACCAATTGTTTTTTTGTTTAATCTGGATCGGCCACATAAGAAAAAGAAGAGGTTTTTTTATGGAATACAGTTACAGAACGAGCTGACGGCCCACCTGGTGTTAAGTGGTAACCTCAGCCCATAACAAGCGATGCGGCTTGGGTCCTCCCCTACTAAGTACGACAAGACCCAAGTCGCAACGTATGCGCCCGTAACTCTGAGACGTGTAGGTGGAATGTCTCGTGTGCCTGTAATTTCGCCGGCAACCACACCTTTCAAACCGGAACACAGAAACGCGAAAGCGTTACTGCTTGGCGGCATAAATGGGCATGGTGGCAGTACTTCCCCGGACGAACTTGGCGAGAGTTCTACTGCTCTTTAAACCTGGTATTAGATAAATAAAGAAGAGTAGATGTTGGCCAAAGAAAAGATGGATGGTGTAAAAGATGACTCAGGTAAGAAGTGAACAAAGAAACATCAAATGTATAATGTGATATAGTCTATAATTGAAATAAAAAACAAGAAAATTAATAGAAGAATTATAAATTTAAAAGAATCAAGACTCCGGTTACAAAATAAATAATGATTCTCATTATATCAACTTACTCAATTTAAGTTCTTTGTCGACGTATCGGACTATGACCGGAATAATAGGGTACAAACGTAAAGTTTCTTTGAGGACTGCCTCCATGTATATAAGTTTAGGTAGGTCGTCTTTGTCAATGTCTCTGCTGGACTGTCCAATCACTGATATAATCCTGTTGACAAGACATTTACTTTGAGTGAAGATAAAATGATTGACAAGGTCACACAGATCACGTGCCTGTGGTTTATAGATAAGTTATGGATAAGTTTTTTATATTGGTGGACATTTCACACAGCGCCATCTAGCGCCACAGTAAGTTAAGCATAGCTTGTGTCATGGGATCAGACAACTGATATAATACGTATAATAATATGTTTTTGTTTTTAAATACATATATATAAGACATATTGACACCCAGACTCAGAAAAAACATCTATATTCGTCATACAAATATATGTCCTGGGTAGGAATCGAACCCACGACCTACAGCGCAGAAGGCGGGGTTACTACCAACTGAGCTGTGAGGGCAGTCTTACTAATTATCTTACTAATATTATAAATGACAAAGTTTGTTAAGATGTTTGGATATCTCTTACTCCTTCACGCCAAAACCAAAGAACTATTTTGGCTGAAATTTAGGGGATGAATGGTACCACGTGGATAAAGCCGCGGCTAGACGCTACAATCCGATTGAAAGGACACTCGTATTCATGTACTGTCCCTTAGGTCACTCCGACTAGCCTGCCATTTCTAGATTCAATACTAAACAACTAGCCAGTTTCACCCGAGGCGTTATGTGAATAAGTTTACGTTCACGGTAAGATTCACTATCGTGAAATCACTATCAGTAAGTGGTACTAATTATACTACTAAATATTCATACTTAGTTAAAAAAACTGCATCCAAGTACTACCTATCGCATTTGCATTGCCATGCTCTGAATTGAAGGGCGTGGATACATGTGAAATTACAGACGCATAAGACTCTACTCACCCATGTCTTAGAGGGACGAACGCCATGCAACTTATATTTGATTACCTAATGAAGGCATTTGCCAGCAGTGAAATGTTCAGTTACTAGCGTTACTATTTACTCATCATCCATTACTTACTCATCATAAACCTTCTGCTGTACTTCTGGGTACGAGCCCAGCAATGCACAAACAAATGTTAGACCATTGGCTGTGGTATCGTGGCCGCCAGCAATAATATTGTCAGTTTCCTCTCTGATCTCTTCGTCAGTGAAACATCCTGTATTGTTTGCTAATTCTATCATCAGATCCATAAACGGAGCACATTTCCCTCTGGGAGTATTTCCATTTTGAAACTCTAACTTTTTATTCTTTATTAACTGTAAAAAAGGAGAATTTATATACCAAAATACTCAATAATGTATTACTCAATAATCATTGTTGAAACTATGTCGAATCTCTTAAGTCGCTTCGACTATGAACAGTAATCCTAATACTGTATACACGATCGTAGGTATGTGGTGAATAGTGTTGACTTACCCAAGGAGGGGTCAAATAGGGTCGTTTTTCCTGGTAACCATATTATCAGGTACAAATATGAACAAAAGCTTACCGTATTTGACAGCTCTTTCATAGTGCGCGTTATTTCATCTTGCTTCTTTTTCATGTTCGTCATATTGAAGAAAAAATCAAGGTGTAGAAAAACGTTTTGGATTCTTGTAGTTACTATATTCAGAAATTCCGGCAAATTTTTAAGATATTCTTCTTGAAAATCTTTATATCCTCCACATTTTCCTCCGGCCGATGTCACTAGAACCATAAAGTCACTCATAAATTTTATTTTCATACAACTCATAAAGGTATCAAATTGGCTTGGAAATTTCAATTTGTAGGAAATAATAAAAATGTAAGGTCAGGCGTAGTTATAACTCAGTTTGACACTGTTCAAACCTTATCCGACACTCCATGAAGAAGAATAGATAAAAAAAATATGTATACAAATTGTTAGTGATAAACATTGTACCTATAAGAGTTCTTTTACCATTCCTATACTGTACTGTACTACTGAACTGTACTACTGCACTGTACTACTGCACTGTAACAAATTCATTCTGTTTGATTTGACACTTACTACAAATGGTTTCCAAATTGTTTAACTTGAGCCAGTAATCTTGATCAACACGCTTCCCAACTTCAGATGATAGTTGATCAACTAGCCGCTTCGCTTGACTGTTGAATATTCCAATGAAGCTGTTCAGAACTTGTTGGTTGAACGCCGGATTTATCAACTTTCTGTGTTTCTTCCATGTTTCGGCTGAAAAATTCTTACATGAACTTCCAAGGAAGTGACAATGAGGCTGAAAAGTTTCATACCAAATATATTTTACCCCCATGAAGAAATAACAGCCGCTTATCAGTGAAGGCACTGCGCCTTTGCACCAAAAGGCGGGGTCTAAGATACTCGCATTTCGCCCACTCTGCCAATTATCATTTCCCATTCACCCCGATGCGTAATGACCCACCCCGAGGTTCGTACTGAGTTTTTTTTTAATATAAGTAAAATATTATTTCTAACAGAACCTCAATTTCAACCCCTTATTAAGTTATATTGGGCTCCTATGTTGTTGAGACAAAAAAAAGCTCTTATATATTTACTTTTTGACTGGTCTAACAGCTCAGTCGGTCGTTGGTTCGGTTCCCATCCAGGACAAGCTTTTGTGTGACGAACACAGATATTTATTCAGAACAAATATCTGTGTGTTTTTAGTATGTATTTATTTACAAATGAAAAGGCTATGTATAAGAATTAAATCAGTCATTAGGTTATGGTACAAGCTATGCTTAGTTTGGGGTTAATGGCTGTGTTTAAGGTTCGTTAATATTTATTATTTGTTTATTTAAGTTAGTGTGAAACAAATTGTTATCTTACTATTTCCAGTAATTAGACCTTCTCCTAATAACGGTTTAACGAAACTGTACAAATGATCCTTCTCGTAGCAGTTAGTGCAAACCGTCATTATATCTTCTGGGTCAGTCACACCTAAAACAAATGAATAATTACATTTAGATTGGCTTTAAATTGACAATAAAGATTTCAAAAACATGACAGTGATGCTCAATTTCTACTCGTATCTCTAAATATTACAGCAGCCAAGCGCTATTCACCTCTCTCTGTTTCTACGCTAACTGATTCTAAACCACGCATCGGATTTTTATAAGGCTTTCACTAATATATAGAGCGATAAACAAGCAACGTTTTTGTATACAATTTGTACAAAATAATTATATGTTGTTTATACAGTTTATGCTATGACGTGGTTTTGTCTAAAAGACAAAACCACGTCATAGTATAAACTGTATTAACAAAATACCTGTTAAAACCTGTTAATACTTTCTCGCTAAGGGCACTCCTCATTTTGTTTATTAGTAAAACTCATCTGTGTGGCGGGTTACTATTACTTATATGACTACTACTTATATAATATACTTAATAAACCAATGAGACATGAAGCTGGAATGTATCAAGTGCTGTTAATTTCACCGGCAACCCCACCTTTCAAACCGGAACACAATAAGTCGAAGGTACTGTTTGGCAGTAGAAGTGTGTAGCAGTATTCCCGTGTGAACTTGGCACAAGCTCCATATCTGCAACTATTCTATTCGAGTCACTGGTTCGAGAGAAAGGATTTTAAGTGCGCCTCAAAGAGGCTCCTCTTGTACACTTGACACATGTCTTCAATTTATTAGTTCTAAGACATGTCGGTTTCCTTACGATTTCCTTCACCGTTTTGAGAACGTGGAATACCACGTTTTTCGGGAAACAATAGTTTCCCGAAATGTAGAGCAGAGCTGAATTTGTAACGAATAGCCAAAGATCCGCGTAGACCGCAACACAGGTACGACAGAATATTGTACCTTGTTCTTATTGTGTTTAAATATTCACTCACCAAATATAATCAGCGGCCCTAGAAAAAGTGACACCAATCCGCCCTTTTCTGTTATTATCTTTGAACCTGCCATTATCTTTGCATAAAAAGCTGAAACAACAATAATAATAATAATAATATTGGTGGAAATTTCACACAGCGCCATCTAGCCCCAAAGTAAGCGCATAGCTTGTATCATGGAACCAGACAACTGATATAATACATATATACTTTTTTATGTAAATACATACATATCATCAATACACATCATTTAATAATTTTAATGAAAATAAAAAAAACTACGAAGATAATGAAATAATTATACCTCTGTGGGCAGTGAGCAGTAAAGCAAAATCATAAATTTGTGTTTATATAAAATACAAGTCAACCACATAATAACACAAACATAAATAATTATGATACATAACATACCTTACATATAGTATTAAAAGGTTGAAAAGATGGACGAATGCATAATGTAAGGCTTTTGAGTAAGATACCATAAAAACTCATGTAAAATGGTTATACACTACACAAATATCCAACTCATTACAAGTGAAAATTCTTTAATTTTTAGAAAATAAAATTTTTGTGTCATTCGTAATTAAGTTACATAATTTAGTACGATATACTTTTACAATAAATTTGAATTATTATAATGTGTGCCTCATCGACCGTGACGTACCTTCGACCCATATTTACAAATAAATATATACTATACATATTTATTTGCTAGCCCAGGTGATGGAAGATGGAGTAAGGTTTTGATCAGAGCAAAGGAATCAAGGTAGACGTAAGCACGTTGGGTCGACGACATCGTAAATATGCTGGAAAACCTGGACGAGAGCGGCGCAGAATAGATTGGGCTGGAGAAAGAAAGGGAGGCCATCACCCAACAGTGGGCGATTACAGGCTAGGATGATGATGATGATCTACTTACCCTCCTTACTGCACAATAACATGTGGACGTGGCCAATGATTGGCCATCGTCCAGGTAACTCCGGTGGTATTTCCGAAGCCACTCTTGTTAACGCTTTCCACATTAATAACACTAAAATAATCCCCAAACAAATGGACAACATGATAAATTAGTTAAGAAAAAACTTTACTTGATATTAACCTATAAAAATTATTTATATTTTCAGCGACAATTCTTTAGAAAACTTTGTTAGTTGGCTTTAGTCTGCCTTCAAACTCAGATGCTTAGATTCTTAACAGTAATACCAAGAAAATCCTTCGTTTATATGTGATTATTTTTGGGGTACCGTAGCCAAAAGGCAAACCAGCACAGTGTAGTTATAGTTTCTAGTATCCGTGTATCTTACTGAAATTTCTCATTGTCCTATATTTATTTATACATACGTAGTTTGTTTTAAATTTATTTAGGCAGAATTTATTTACTTTTTTATTTGTGACCGGAAATCAACACAACCTCATATTTGACTTGTTGGGAATTTATTAACAAAGAAAACGCAATTATTGAAGTATCCTAAATATATGTATGTATGTATAATATATTAATAAATAATAAATAGTGGTGGACATTTCACAAGCGCCATCTAGCCCCAAAGTGAGCTTGTGTCATGGGAACCAGACAACTGATGTAATACTCATAAATATTTATTATTATTATTATTTATTATAAAAGTTGTATATTTGTATCTGTGGAGCAGTCATCGTTATTATTGTTTAATATATCAGTGTTTTTCGGTCCAAATAAAATATTTTGTATATGTATTTTTTACTAATAAATTAATATTATTATTATTATTATTATTATGCTTTTTGCATACATACAAATAATACATATTGACACCCAGACACAGAACAAACATCTATATTTATCATACTATTGATGGTGCTGTTCGGTAATCATATCTATATTTATCATACAAATGATGGTGATGTGTGGTAATCGAACCCACGACCGATGTAGGTCATAGTAGTAGGCATTGAAGGCAGGTTTACTACCAACTACACCGTGAGGCAAGTCGATATTACTTGCCATTAGTGTATTATATATTATCCCATTACCAGGCAATAGGCCTTTGACTAAACATATACATATGTTTAGTCATGTTACAATTAAAATATCCATTAATCTTATTTATACACAAAATTACAATGAAATTGGAATTTCATAACATAAGGAACTCTTGTCTATCAGCTTAGTTTGCTTGTTAGTTTATTTAGTAATGTCTTGTTGTGCTAAAAATATGTTTGGTGTTTAGTGACGATTGGACCCGTTTTGTGCTAACTTTGCTTTCCATACATTCAGAGTAAACTGGCTATCAAATAACTTTCGTGTGTAAATTTCGTTATAATTTCCAAAAATGTTAACAAGTTTTTTTTTTATTATTAATAGTCAAAAATACTAATAAAAAGCATTTGCTTGTCTGATTCTGTGTGGGATATAATCTACCAAGATTGCAGTACGCTTATTTACAAATTGCCGTAGATTGTCCATTTATTGTCAGATTGCAGTGAAATTAATGGACGAGGATTTTAAGAGGAAAACGTAATGAAATTTAAAATTTATAAACAATAATGTCAGATCAGAAGTGTGTTGAATAAACTCAGTTGTCATATTAAATACCTAATCATATTTTAATACAAACAGTCATTATGTGCCACTGACTGTACTTTCTGAATGACAACTACTTTAACGGTAATACTTATTTGGCTAGTAACTGGTTAACGACTTATTCTAGGTAAAGTAAGGAAACTACAAGAGTAACCACAGCACTTTTTTATGGCCCTGTATTACGGAACGAGCTGATGGCCTGTTATGTTGGATGGATGTTAAACGGTTTTGGCCATAACAATAGCTATAAGACTTGTGTTTTCCCCTACTCCGGTATTGAACTCTCCAAGTCGTACCTAAATTGTACCATAAATTAAAACGATGAGAATTACATTCCAAAGTATCCATACTGGGATCTTATATAGAAGGAATTTACTGCAAAGCAGAACTACTGTAGCAGTGTTTAATTATTTTTTAGTACTTCTGTACCATTGAAACATTGAGTTTAAAACTTAACATGTAATATAGGCAGGTAAATGAAGTATATGCTGTTTATTTATTATTATTATTTTTATAAAAAAGTACTAAAAAAACAAGCCGATGAATCGAAACAAGCCGACGGCCCACCTGGTGATAAGTGTGTAACCTCATCCCATAACCTAAAGATAAAGTGACTTGGGTCCTCTCCTACAAGCTACGACAAGACCTAAGTTGCATTGTATACACCCGTAACTAATGAGATACTTGCGGCAGAAATACAATAAGGTGACAGTGCGTCCCCGGACGAATTGGCGTGAGTTCTACAGCTCTTAAAAAGAAGCAGTGAACTGTAATCTGTAAATAGTATCAGGCTTATACCTACATTACCGCTGCTACTATGTTTTGAGACAGTGGTGGCTTAGTAGTAAACTCATTCCACGGGTCTCTGGTTCAAATTCGGATTTTGACTCAATCAAAATCTAATTGTGTGTCCAACAGCAACACCACATTCTCGAAACGCAGAAATAACACATCGTGCGTCGAGAACCAAAAATCTAATATTTTGACACTCCAAAAAAGAACCTGTTTGGGGCGCGCTTTAATAATTTTAGGCTCTCTTCAGTAACACGAGTGGCAATAGTAATATACTCTATGTTTCTACTAAAGTTATCGTTTCAATAGCATAGTTATGTTTGTAAACAATACGCTGTAGAGTTATGGATTAGAAGGACAACATCGTGAAAAAGTCGACTTTTAAGTTCCAAACATTTCTAGTAATGGCAGTTATATGCCTTGTAATGTACTTCATTTACGCAAGACATATTTTGTTAGAGTTAATTATTATGGTAAGCCAATTTGTTTTTTGTTCGCCAGCATGTTTGTATAATTTAATCCTTGATAATCTAAGCCCTTCCGTCACCACCGATGAGTTATACATAATTTAATGATTGGCCTCACAGATCAGTTGGTACTTAGTCTTCATTTTCTATATACAATACATATATATAGAATATGAAGACATGTATATTATATCAAAGCCTAATTTGTCTATGGACAAGCTAAATTGAATGGAATAAGTAAGTTCTAGGAAGCTTTAGAACAATCCATATTGTTATTTATCACGCGTCTTCGCATTTGTGATTGAACTCACTTGTTCTACACCGTTTTGAGAATTTGGTAATCTAATGCACGCCTGCTTCAAATTAAACCAGCGCCCTTCGATTGAAAGTTGAAACCATACCGCCGCCATGCTTCCAATCCAAATATACTGAATCCAAACAAAGCTAACTAAATAAACATGTTTGGCCGTATGAAGGGCACCAGGACGTTTCCAATCAAAAAAGGTTGACAAGTCCCAGCATTCAAAAGAAACACAAATACCGATGCCTATAGAAGGGTGAAAGTTAATTTGTAATCCAAAGGATGGCCAAGGACTCGGAAAGTAGTGAAAGTTATTTAAATTATTGTGATACGCGACCATTGGCAAAGGTTCAGTGTGTTAGTACGAATAAGTGCTGATAAAGGAACAAAGCGAAATAATGCCGGATACTATATATGGTGGTACAAAATTAGGTGCAAGAGAAAATGTAGTACTAGTGGCATTTTGTGGTTTCTTCACTTTCAATTCGAAATTATAAATTTATTTACTGGATAACATACGAGTATGTATGAGACCACGTGTTCAATAATGGACACAATAATGTTCAAAGAAGCCGATGTGTCCTAAAAATTAAAAATTCTCAGGTCTGTCATGTGACAATTCTATAGCTATTGCACTAGCTCGTTGATATCAAAATCATCACGACACGAGAAGTTCCCAAAATGGATATACCACATAGTCCCTGGCAAATGTAAGATCTGTGTTATGTTATTGGCGAGTTCTTAATATTATAGCTGGCCCGTTGTTGCACCCGTGTTGAATTCAGTTGTGACTAAATGAGAGGCCTTTAATAAAAGTAGCCTAAGTTACACCTCATAACATCAGCTATCAACCAGTGAATTCGTCAAAATCGGTCCAGCCTTTCGAAGATTACCCGGAACAATTAGATAGACCGACATACATATTTTAAATACTGTTTTTGTTATGAGAACCGAAGAGTTATAAGAAGTGTATACTTTCATATGCATGTAGTAAAAGGTTGTTTTTTTGACGTTACAAAGGAAGACTCCAATTTTATTTATTTGTATAGATTAATATGGGTTTTACACGATACATTCATTTCACTAGCGAAAGTCTGACAATTCATGTTTTGTGTAAATTTTAATTTTATTTTCAGGTAACTCCAAGTTTCGCAAGCTACAAAGCCCACATAAGTAAAACAAACATGGATAATTTCAATGCCCTACTAAGTCTTTACAAAATAAATCCTTTGAAGAAGTCACATATATATAAATCCTATTTAAATAGGATTTTGTTGCCAAGTCGAGAAAGTGATATTACTGCTTTAAATTTCCATGGTAATGAAAAGGACATTAATGGACCAGCAAAACTGAACGATAAACATTTCGAAAATAATACCGAAAACGCCAATAGTACTAATACAATCATTATTGAAAATTCAGAATTCAACGTAGATAATATAGACATAGAGAAATTCACTGGTGATATTCACGGAACGGTCAATGAAAGTAGCCGGAAGGAAGATTTCAATTCTATATTTGGGTATCTGGAAAGTGTTGGAGACGATTTTATTCGAGTCACGAAGTTGCTACCTGTCAATAATACCAAATCAAAAGACCTGTTGAATATAAATGAAACATCTTTGAAGTCACTCAGTAATAATTATGGGAATGTGGACGAGGTTTATAGGACTGCATATCCTACTTATGCAAATGATACCAATGTAATAAATAATAATTTTAATCTTACTAAGAATGGATGGAAGGGTTTATCTGATAATTCCGTTGTATCACTAAAAAAATAAACACTAATTCAATTTGAAAACTTATAATACAGGTTTTATTTACAACGTATAAATAAATAATTCAATAAATTAAATAAATAAGTCAGGAGGTCCGTTGTTTTAAAGCTAGAAAAGTCTTCAAATTTGTCCAGAATAGGCGATTTCATGGGCGTCTTCGTAAGACCTGGCTTGGTAAGGTCCGTGGGAATCCCAAGCTGGTGCGTGGTGGTCTACGTGATGCTCAACGTGATGCTGAGGGTAGTGGATGACTTCGTAGTTCACGACCTTGGGTTTCGTGAACTTGAAGATGACCATGGCACCTGTAAAAAATACAACATAAGTGGAATTATGCACCTCAGGAAATCAAAAAGTTGAGGTTAAGGTACATAGAGGTAGACTAGTAAAAGTTGTTTTTTCTCGCTTGACTCTCAGCAGTCTAATCCTCTAACCTCTAATAATTTATGCTTGAGAAACTAATAAACGTGGCTTGAATGACGATTATGGATTTAACGTACCAGAAAGGACGAGGGAGATGAGACCAAGAGTAAGGGCTTTCCATGTCTTCAGAGCGATGAGAGCCAGTGCGAGGGGAACTAAGACTGAAGCTTTGAACTTGAGACCGAGGAGGAATGGCAGGATCACCTTCTTGATGAAACCGTGTTCTGAAAATAAAGCACTTGCATTATAAGAGAAGAGAGCAAGAAAGCTCATCTTATTTCATTGTGTAATTGTGTCTAAACTTACTACTCTTGATTCTCAAGGGCTTGGGGAGCTTGATCTTTTTTCTCCTGCCTTCGAAAGTCTCTACTTCTTCTTCGCCATCCAAAGGCATATCTAACTCTGAAGGAAGTTCAGCCAACAGCGACCTAGGTACGTATTCCGAAGCAGCACTCTTTGTTATTTCCTCTGGCACTTTCACTCTCAAAGTGTGAGTTTGGAGGAAACTGTCCACTTTGTCAAAGATCGCATAAGTAGGATCCTTTGCCATCCTAGGGTCAACGTTGGAGTCCTCTTCCATTGCTGCCGTCCTGACTATGGAAAGGTCTTCGGTGATTTTGATCTCCTCATTGTTGGCAACATGGGACATCCACTGCAGGGTCCTTGGTTTCACACATTCCACAGAATATTGGCTCAGACATTCATCGTAAATGTTTCTAACTAGATTTGAGGCTGAATAGTGGGCACTTGCGAAGGCCGCTAGGGATAGGAGCACTATTACTTTTGCCATTGTGCACTGACACTTATTTATTGATTGTATTGATTTGACGGCAGAGGCGACTGACTGCCGTCCGTTAAACGGTCACAATGTATGCTAGGGAAGTCCAGGGCTTGGTTTATATACGAGCATTAATACGTGACGTGATATCCGAATGCGGAATGCTATCTTCGGGTACGCATGTGCGATTGTAAGCCGCTCTCATGCTAATTTCGTTCGTGAGAGGTGATTTTGTACTGGAAAACTATCACTTTGTTGGTTTAGGTATCGGAATTTCAATTAAACTCTAATTAGAATTGGCACCCGACTAGGGGTTAATTTTAATTGGCTTATTAAATAATATCTTGATTTGTTTCATTTGAACCAAACCGAAAACTTATTTACCTAAAATTCGCCAAATGTTCAGAGACTGATATGGCTTTTAATTACTTCCAGAAAAATGTAGATGTTCACGTGTTTTCAAACAATTTAACTTCTCCTGATAAAAGTTGTACTGCATACATTTGACAAAAGTGGACAAAATTTAAACTGATCTTTAAAATCTATAAAACTAGCATGCTATTGAATGCTGGCTACAGAGTAAAAAAAAGACGTGTTTCACTCGGAGACTGCCGCGGTAAAGCTATTGCCCGTGATATTTCAAAAAGTCATTAAAAGTTCTGGTATTTATCGATAGATGGAAAAACTAAAAAGTATCACCGCTGTGCCGGTCGGAGTGGGGGGGTGTTAGATTTTTTTCGTTACGGAATTTCTGGATTCGGTCTCCACGCTCAAGGCCCGCGATAGAAGCTATGCAATAGCTTAAAATTATTTAATTCTGAGGTAAGCATATTTTATATGATCTGAAGTCAGGAAATAAATTCAGTGAAGGAACTCAAAACATAGTGGAACACATTACTTATTGAAAGAGTCCTCAACATAAATTTTTATATACCAAGTAAAGTAAAGTAAAACGTTTTTCATCTCAGCCATCACCCTGCCAGTATGTCAGTACAGAACTGAAAGCGCATTAACATAATTTCCATGTTTAAGTGATATCATTTAACTACAACGTTACATTTAAATCCGTAAATAATAATAATAAATAAATCTTTATTCATATACTTAGTGCTAAAATTATCATTGTGACTCAGTATCTAAAAAAGGTTTCAATTATACAATTGGTTTTCTTTTGATAAAAGAAAAACATATTGTTACCGATGACTTGGGAGTTTTGTTCATAAATAAATGAAAAACTGCAATAGGAATCAGGTAAATATGTGATTATTGACAGGCCATTGCTACCATCACTTTGAGACATGATAATGGAACGACTCTATTTTTTAAAATCCTATAATAAATAAATATTGGTGGACATTTCACACGACTTACTAAGCTAAGTAAGCTTCACCAACTTTGGCGCCCTCTAGCCCTAAAGTAAGCCAAGCAAATAGCTTGTCTCATGGGAACCAGATAACTGATCTGCTGTCCTATAACTGGAAAGCCGTCAACCCCTAAAAGGTCAATTTTGACTTTTTAATAGGAAGCGATACAGTTCAAGATTCTCTATCTTAATGTCTAAGAAATGTTTGTAAATTATAGTTAGTTCCGGAGATATAAAAAAACTTGTAGGTAATTTGGGCTTAACTGCCTTTTGTTAAAGGATAGCAGTGATATACTGAAATAGTTTTATTTTTAAATACATACATATGGTACCTAAAATAATTTTCAATGATTATACGCAATGTGGCCGGAAGGCATGACCTTTTTGCTATTAATATTGATGTTCTCAAACCATGGTTAACGAGGCCAGTATTGGTTTGTATCAGGTTCATTTTATAACAACGGCACCCACTTCCTTCAGATCGACTGTAATACGATTGCACTGCCTGGCGGCAGAAATGGGACGTAGATACTTAGCTTTGAAGTCTGTTGGTTCTAACGGTGAAGAGTCCTGTGTCATTGGTGGCGTATCAAAATACGATGTTTCATTGATTATCTGTATTACGTTCCTACTGTTTACGTGTTTTACTAGTTTTACAATGGCCATTATATAAAAGAAAGTGACACCGACAAAATAATAAGATCGAATTGCGTTCGCATTCCTTACGTAATAGAGGGCACATTTCATTAAATTGTTTATTCTGGTCGTATGTTTTCATTAGGGTGACCATGACCATCCTTCACCATCAGTCTTTATCTTTTTTCTGTAGTTGACGTGCTCAAAATCTACAAGTCTAAATAATATTAAATTGTATGTCAAGTATATTATATTATTATTACGTATATTAAACAAGCAGTAATATATGCATCATGTAAGTTACCCTTTATATTTTTTTAATAGTAAACCAATTTTTCAAATGACGTACTTATAGTATCACCAATCTCTCTCGAACCAGTGTGTTGAAAGTAATAAAGTGCTCTTCAAATTTTCCTTAGATGCACTTGACAAGATTGTATTTCAAATGTTCGTTCTAGGACATGCCAATTTCCTCAAGATGTTTTCCTTCACCGCTTTGAAAACGTGGTATTACGAACTTAAATATCATAAAATGAAAAAAATCATTGGCACGTCAACATTTGAACCATCGACCTCCGGATTGGAACTCGTCGGTGTTTTGACCCAATCGTACAAACTGAATAATAATTTAAATTTGCACCACGATATTTCAATTCCAGTTCCAAAATAAACGTTCAGGCAATAGTCCACTATTGTTTTAAGATATAGGTGTAAAAATCGTGCATTGAAAGAAAAATTCCGTAGTTAAGCAAACTCATGGTGTCTCTATACCAAGTGAAAGATGTCCGCGCAAAACGGATGCTCGCTACTGGTCATGTTTACTAATTGTTCATCTATTACTATGGTCAGGGTCTGAACAGCTGTACTACGACTGTTAGACGGATAATAAATTAAATACATTGAGGAAGGCGTGCGAGACACACCAACTCACCACAGGCTCTACTATCTCTGGTTAAGCATAAGTTACTTCGCTGCAACAGTTATTTGCTGACAGTAATTATTTTATTATAAACTTTTTTTACATAGGAATAGGTTTTTTTTTATAAAATATAAATATAAGAAAGTTACAATTTCACTTACCTATAGTTATTTATTCATTTTAATTGTAATCATATTTGGTTACACAGAAACTTATTTTCATTTTCTTTTTTTCAAGAAGCATATTTCCTACTAAATATATACCTAGAATAATGCAACATTCAAAAATTTTACACAATTACCTTTTTTGACTGGACAGCTCAGTTGGTAGTAACCCTGCTTTCTGGGCTGTGTAGGTGGCTGTGTAGGTCGTGGGTTCGATTCCCACCCAGGACAAACATTTATGTGACGGACATAGATATTTGTTATGCGTCTGGGTGCTAATATGTATTATATGCATGTATTTACAAAAAAGTATAAAAATAATATTATATCATTTGTCTGGTTCCCATGATACAGGCTATGCTAAGCTTACTTTGGGGCTAGATGGCGCTGTGTGAAATGTCCACCAATATTTATTATTATTTTCGCACTTAATCTAATTAGTAACTAAAATGTCTGTTAATATTTTAGAAAACATAATTTCGATAAATTAATTCAATTCACGTTTGCCATTACAGAAGCAGTTGATTTAAAGGGTACACCGCATAGCCATAGTATCTACCGTGGTCCCCTTTTTATTATTCAACTAACGATTCAAGCGAAATCGTCCTGAATAACTCAAAGTCTAGCCTAATCGATACGGGATTTGATTTATTGGTGATCGATTGATCGAACCAGGTTCTATTCTATTCTATTCGAGTCACAGGTTATCTCGAACCGGTGTGATGAAAGGATTTTAAGTGCGCCTCAAACAGGCTCCTTTCGTGGACTTGACTTCGTGGACTTCGGTTTCTTTCTGCACTATTTTGAGAACGTGTTATTGCGCGCGTAAATCTTTCAATCGAAAAACTCATAGGTGCACGTCGAGATTTGAACCGGCGAGCTCCAGATTGAAACTCGGGGTCAGTACCACTAGATCGTCACGCTCTTCAGGTTATACATCAGGTTATATATATATAACCCTATCCAACCCTACGGAGGAAAAAGTACAGCTTCCCAATTATATTTAATTCGGCATAACGTCTTGAATCTAGTTTGTCGATCTTGCTTGGATTAGTTTCTTTTAGAGCAGAGAAATAATATTATTTTATATTTATAGAATATTTTTTTATGATACAATCTTACCCGCTCACACCTAGCATAAAATCGTGCTAAGTAAATTGCATCAACACACCACAGACTGAAGAAACGTTCATTTACTAAATCTGTCAAATCAATGAGCAGTACATTCTACCATACTTGTGCAAAAAAAAGTTTTTTTATGAGATTAAGTTACGGAACGAATTTCCTAACCTGTTGTTAAATAATCTGTGCCCATAACAATAAATACGACATGGATCCTCCCCTTATTTCTTCGAGAATACTAAGTCGAGCCCGTAACTTTGAGACGTGAAGGCATGGTCTCATGTGCCTGTAATTTCACCGGCAGCCACCTTTCAAACCGGAAAATAGTCATCATATTTTTTATCGGCAACGTTTCAATGTTTAATAGTTATTATGCTATTCGGGCGGAAAAATATCCAAGATTATAGTCGGTTCAGCCGTACTTGAATTATAAATGGTTTAACTAGTCCGGTGCGGACACAGATGGTTATTATTGTCATTATTATGTACCAGTTAGAATAAAATAAACTTGACCCCACTATTAACTACAGGCCTCATTGTTTTTTTTTATAGTTTTGAATAAACCGGTACAAATAAATATAACGTAGATAAAAGTTAATACACCGGCTCTATTTATTTCCTTACCACTGGTACCTCCTGCTCACATACAATTTATCAAGTGAAAAAAACTCATTGGCGCACCTCAGGATTTGAAACACCGACCTTCGGATTGAAAATCGAGCTCTACCACTGGGCCACCATGCTTTCCAACTCTTACTAGGTACATGCACAAACACTTACCTCACAGCTCCGTGTATTCCGTGTATACTAGTACACTTAGTAAAAAGTGGTTATTTTAATATTACAAACAGACACTCCAATTTTATTTATTTATGTAGACAAATATGTATTCTTAATATGAATAATGATGGTCATTTCACACAGCGTCATCTGACTCCTAACTAAGCAATAACTTGAACTATGTTGACCAGATAAAACTGATAGAATAGATAGATATATTGTAAAACTCTTTATTGTACTTAACACCAGTTTAAATACAGATATATAAAAACTAAGCTTACATATACAAAAAACAATGTATTTTTTTTACTACACTTCAACATACACAACAAACATCTTTATGTTCGCTGCACAAATGTTTGTCTTTGCTGGGAATCAAAATCACGACCTGTAGTGTAGAAGGGAGACTTATACCAACCGAGCTGCAAGGAAATTAGCTGACAATTACAATTAATGCCGCTAATCCCACTGATATTAGGACTCACGCACACTTAGCAACGGCGACCACGACCAAAGTCGCAGCGACCACGACGATAGTCGCCGCGACCAATACCATAGTCGCAGTGACCACGACCATAGTCGCCGCACTACGACCATAGTCGCCGCACTACGACCATAGTCGCCGCACTACGACCATAGTCGCCGCTACCAGCATTAGAGTATTGCACTTTTACACCAAGTAGATTAGCGAAACATCGTAAGGAAACCGACATGTCCTTAAACCAAAAATTTGGAGACATGTGTCAAGTGCAATGAGCCTCTTTGAAGCGCACTTTAATGATCTCAACACACTGGCTCGAGCTAGTGACACGATTATCTTAATATCAAACAGAGATGTTAGTATCGAGTAGAGCTCAGTGTGTGACGCTCCTTAATCTTTATCCGATTCACGCAATCGCCATCGCCAGGTTAAACGGTGAATTTAATAACTGTTATTGGCTTTGCCTATATTTATTGCAATGTTTTATATATAAAGTCATTTCATTATCTGATGCGAAAATAAAAACACCTTTCAGTTTGTAGTAAAAAGTGAGTCGAGAAATTTTAATTCTGAAATGTTATTAATAATAACTTTTGTCGTGTTATGTTTCGTTTTAATAATATGGATGAGTTGTTCGAAAAAGTCTCCATCAGATCCCCCGGATTTTCCGAAAAGGTTGCCTTTAATTGGGCATGCCCATTTATTTTTCGGTGGCAGTGTTTGTAAGTACCTTTACATACTATATATATAATAGTGCTTAAATATTATTCATAGCACAGCCTTCGAAGTAACCTTGACGTACGTCTAATCCAGTTTGTTCGCGAAAACATCGAAAGAAACGGTCAATGAGCGGATATAAGTTTCTAAACACGCATGCACTTGTGCTGTATACTAGAGTAATGATTGTTTTTGTTAATTACTGTAATATTTTTTTTTATCGTAAAATACTTAGTATATAACTGAGTATTTCAACAATAAAGTTCAGAAATTTATGACGTACTAAAATAAGATACTAACTGTGTTACGTATTTACTCAAATTGTAAAAAGGATCGTGCTACGAAAAAAAAAGGAAGCCCTCCTTTAGGGGTTTCTGCAGTTCTTTCCGATGGAGGGTCGGATAGGGTTAGAACAGGCACCAATCTTAGCGATAAGTAGTGACCTTATATTTTGAATATTATTGACGTTTCCAAGACATTTCTTTATGAATTCTGTGGAAATAATAAACCTATTTACGAGTGGTAGTGTCAACCAACTACCCAGGAGGTGCAAGGTTATGTATGTCATCTTTGGGGCACAAAATTAGCACAGTTTTCAAATTAAGTGCAATTGTAAACTATTTAAACAACTAATAAAAAAAACTAAGTAAATAATTAAAAAAAAGCATTTTTTTCTTAATTATTGTTGCTATTATTAGTTGTTTTACGATATTGTTAAATTTCAGATTTGTGGACTTTTATGCAGAAAATAACACGAGTGAGTTTAGAAAAAGGTGGAGTGATTAGAATGTTTGTCGGTTCACGGATAAGTTATGGTAATTTTCATTAGTATTATATTTATTTCGATGAATAACTATATATAACTACTAAGAGCAGTAGAACTCACGCCAAGTTCATCCGGGGAAGTACAGCCACCATGCCCATTTCTGCCGCCAAGCAGTGACGCATTTGCGTTACTGTGTTCCGGTTTGAAAGGTGTGGTTGCCGGTGAAATTACAGGCACATGAGACATTCCACTTACACGTCTCAGGTCACGGGCGCACGATGTGACGTGGTTCTTGTCGTACTTAGTAGGGGAGGACCCAAGTCGCATCGGTTGTTATGGGCCGAAGTTACCATTTAACAATAGGTGGGTCGTCGGCTCGTTCCGTAACTATCACATAAAAATAAGAAAAAAAACCCCACCTACCTTCCCTCTACCTTTCCATAATAAAGACCCATATCTAACATGCCTCTTAGTGTATGCTTTGGCTCCACTAACGTTTTTTAAAAGACTGGGATAGGAAGCGAAATAAATAACGAATAGGAGATATCAAAAAACAAGGGATCTTCAACCAGAGCTACAGTCAGAAGGAACCTCCTTGCTGTATGACTGTGTTCGTATTCATAGGCCTTGTTATTTCAGATATTTTATGATTAGATCATTATTAGATTTATGATTTAATCACAACTTAATAAAAAACTTTTTTTCAGTCATAACAGATCCAGATGATTTCTTGACGGTCGCCAATACTTGCTTGGAAAAGGATTACATGTACGCCTTTGCAAAACCTTGGCTAGGAAACGGCTTAGTGGTGGGTGATGGTAAGTTCACAGCATTCTTAAGATTCCACTGCGACTTCCACCTTGAAATGGCCCAAGCACTCTTGACGAACGAGAATAAACGTGCTTTAGTCTACCACTCCTCAGTCTTGATTGGCAGATTTCAATGCATTTTCGCACCGAAATAACGTTACCACTATCTGAATATTTTGATCTGTGTATTGTGTCATAGTTCGCTTTTTTACGTCGAATCTGAATACGTCGACCACTCATTATTTTACTGTGATGAGGGCTTTAGTTCATGGTTGCACCTCTGTTAATTCGTACAAGATTTATCTTCTATTCTATGTTATTCTGTCAAAAAAATATGTAGCCTTATTATTTCAGCACTAACGTGGAAGAAGCACAGAAAACTATTGAATCCAGCGTTCAGTCAACAAGTGCTGAACAGTTTCGTGGGTATCTTCAACAGCCAGGCGAGGCGGCTAGCTGATCAGTTAGCGCTGAAAGTTGGCGAGCCATTTGACCAGGAGAATTGGCTTAGGCTGAATAACTTGGAGACTATTTGTCGTAAGTTTTTAGTAGTAGAGACTATGTAAGTACTGTCTTAAGTCCATGAATTAGCAGCAACAGAATGTACTATTTGTGTGTCTTCGTCTTGAGGAGATCAGAAAATGCCTATTTCTACCGCCCGCCGTACTGTAATTGTTATCAGTTAATAACGCTTAAAAGCAGGTAGATAGCATAAGCTCCGTATTTGTGGAATCACTTATATCAGTCTTAAATACTGAAATATGCCGTTAATTATTACATCAGAAAGGCCTCACAGCTCAGTTCGTAGTAACTCTGCCTTCTGCGCTGTAGGTCGTGGGTTTGATTCCCACCCAGGACAAACATTTGTGACGAATATATATGTTTGTTCTGTGTCTGGGTGTAAATATGTATTATATGTGTGTATTAACAAAAATCAAGTAAATATATTCTACCAGTTGTCTGGTTTCCATGATACAAGCTATGCTTAGCTTACTTTGGGGCTAGATGGCGCTGTGTGAAATGTCCACCAATATTTATTTTTTATTTATTACAAGCTGTTGCCCGCGACTTCGTCCGCGTGGAATTCGGTTTTATCACGCACCCCTATATTAACCCTCGGAAAAGTAGCCTAAGTTACTCCTTGTTACATCAGCTATCTGCCAGTGAAAGTCACGTCAAAATCGATCCAGCCATTTCAGAGATTAGCCGGAACAAACAGACAGACAGACAAAAACTACCGTACCGTGTATACGTATCCATATGCACTTAGTAAACAGCGGTTATTTTATCATTAGTACAAAACGACACTCCATTTTTTTTTATTTATAATAGATTTAAATATAACGTATGTCTATACCTATAATTACAAAGACTTACTCAAGTGCTCATGTTAATTAAATCGTTTATAATCGTTATATGACGTTTATTAACGTTGGATTATTAACTCTAAGCTAAATCCTGATATTAAAAACGTACCTCAGTGAACAAAGATCACTCCATACTTACTTATGCAAACAAAAAGAAATAGTTTATTAAGAACGAAACCCAAAAAATACGATGACTACAGCAAAAGTTAGATTTAACTGTGTAGCAGAGTCAGCGCCCACCTCCTTAACCAGTGAACAACAAATATGTAAGATTAAATTAAAATCTATAAGAAAACTAATTTACTATACACAAAAATATAAAAGCACGGTTGATAAAAAGTCTATTAATGTGATGTTATGAAGGCGAAAATAACTATGTCCGTCTTTACCTTTTCACGCATAAACCACTGAATAATTTTGGAATAGAGATCGATTAGACTTTGAGAGAGAACATAGGTTACTTTTTGTCGTGAAAATAAAACTTCAAGGAGGTGAAATAGGGGATGATCCGCATACAAAATGTATGTGGATTCAATCATTTCTCAAGGAAGGAATATAAAGCTCATCATAAAGTTTCTGCTTTTAAATCAAGTATGAGGGGATGATTTAGTAGATATTTTTTTAAAGTATATTTACCTTTGGAGATTGATGAAAGCTTTGAGAAATTAAAATGCTACTAATTCTACGCAGGCGAAGTTGCGGACAGCAGTTAGTTAAAAATTAATGTCAGTACTATTTACTTATTTATTCATTCATATAATAACAACAAATAATGATAATGGCCACTTAACTATGTAAAAATTACTTAGCGAGATCAAAGATTCTGAGAGGTTAGTTTTATGATAGCTCGGTTCGCTTAGTCTATTGTTAGATCAACTAGGCTGGTATCAAGGTAATTTTATATACGTGACAAGATTAATTTCATTAATTATCGCTCTTTCACTCGTAATTAAATGAATTCTGTTCAAAGATTTTTTAATAAAATCCAGGACGTATTTATAAAATAGCTTGACGACAGATTGCAATAACCGCATCAATTATGTTTTTATATCGTTAATTCAGCTAACCAGCCTATTGTAAGCTCAATTAGTTTAAGATGACGGCTGTTTTATTAACGTGACTACATTTATTACATTAATTATTGCTCTTTTACTCGTAATTACATAAGGTTATATTTTGTTATTAGTTTAGCGGGTATCATTAGTTAGCTGTCTCTAGAATAGTTGTCTATTGTTTTTTTTTTATAACTTTATCGTTGTTGAATAAATCTATATTTATAGATACGGTCTTTTGATAGCTCATTTGGTTATTTTTTAATATCTCAGTTTGTACTTTAAGCCGCTCGCAACTTTTTTGTAGCGATGCTGTTGCGACAGCATCGCTACTAAAAAGTCTATATAGTCTACCTAGATAATTTTTTAACTTGTTTATTAAATAAAAGAATATAGTTTCAAATACTTAATTTCAGTGACATCATCAGGATCAGACACCGAAGAATACAAGGTTCTCCAAAAAGAGTATATTTCATGCATCGGTGAAATACTTGAGATACTAACCATAAGGTTCCAGGCAGTGTGGCTGCACAGCGACTTTATTTTCAATATGACCAAGTGGAAATCGCGGCAGAACGAGTTAGTGAAGAATATTTTGCAGCTGTGTAGTTCAGTACGTATCCACTTTCTTCGACCCTAATGCCTGCAGAGGTTCAATGAGTATCAATGGTAGATAGATAGAACACTTTATTGCACATTACACCAATAAAACAGAAAATACAAAACATTCAGGTAAATTAATGCGCGGCTGAGTTGCACGATCTGATTCCCCCATCTCCATTCTACCACTTTACATCCAGACGTACAGCATCGCGTCACCCTTTCTTGGTCAAATTACCTCACATCCGTACGAAGCGTTTTGCTTCCACTTTCATAATGCGGACAGCCCAAGAGTGGAACTCCTTGCCTGCGTCTGTATTTCCCGAGAACTATAATCTGGAGGTCTTCAAGAAGAGAGTGAATAGGTATTTCCTAGGCGCGCATGCTACATCGTAGACCGCATCGTCACTTAACATCAGGTGAGATTGCGGTCAAATGTGAGCCTATAGTAAATAAAAAAAAAAAAAAAATACAAACACAAAAGAAACGTACAATCGGCGGTCTTATCGCTTATAGCGATTTCTACCAGACAACCTTAAGATGGAAAGAAATACCATTTAAAATATTGCTGGTGTTATAACCTCATAAGAAACTAAAGTTTAACCAAAAAATTTTATATGGGATCAGAGTAACTTCGGCAAAAAACATGGTGGGAAACCAATTACGGAAGTTCCCTTTAAAAATATGCCACTAAGTTTATTCCATTTGTGTGACAAACATAGGTGTTTTCTGTGTCTGGGTGTTAATATGTTTTATATGTATGTGTTTACAAAAAAAAGTATGTTAAGTATTATATCAGTTGTCTGGTTCCCATGATACAAGCTATTTACTTAGCTTATTTTGGAGCTAGATGACGCTGTGTAAAATGTCCGCCAATATTTATATTTATTTTATTTATATGTATTGTTATTTTAATTACAGATCGTACAGAAGAGAAGAATGGAAATAAAATCGCAAACCCCTAGTAACACTAGAATAAAGCCTTTCATGGATTTGATCATAGAACTGGCTGATAAAACTGGCTGTTTCACTGACGAGCAGATCCGAGAAGAAACTGACAACATAATAGCTGGTGGACATGACACCTCGGCTACTGTTCTTACATTTACACTGGCGTTTTTAGGAGCGAACCAACAAATCCAAGACAAAGTCTTACAGGAGTAAGTATCTTCAATTTTGTTGGCCTCTGGGCTCTTTGTATTCAAAGGAATGGCTTCCAAAGAAGTACTGCCAAATGCACTCAGATTACGTGTTGCGGTCTGAAGGGTGAAATGTACTTATGAAAAGAAAGTCACATTTGAAAGGCTAGCTCTTTGAACAAACATTATAATAGGGGAGGTATATAAGTCGTGCCAGAAGAATGTTTAATGTACCTATATATAAATAAATTATTTGACTCCCAAAAACCCCATAATGGTCTTTCCTTTACAATTCTCCTTACAGCATACGCTCTTGCTTCATCATTTTTGCTATTATGCTAGGCTAAAAAATGGCGTCTCCGAACCATACTAAATATAATAATCTCAGGAAAACAGAACTGTGAGTGGTGTCTCTATTTAATTTCAGAATACTGAACGTTTTGGGACCCGACAGAGATTTGGAGAAAGAAGACTTTTTGAAACTGACGTATACAGATGCAGTTTTAAAGGAAGCAGTAAGATTATATCCAATAGCGCCATTGGTAGCCAGACATATCAACTGCGAAGTAAAACTCAGTAAGTTGTTATCAAAACCATAGCACACCCCTGCATTAGGTTGTGTAGTTCAGCAGTAGGGTTGCGTTGAAGACACTTGACAATGTTGAAGTCAGTCTTGGGGGTTTCTTGAAGGGCTTTGGATATAACAACATACATATCCACTAACTCTTCATTAAGTGTATCGAGATTGGTGAAACCTGAACTACCTTCAGTTTATATATGTTAGATAGCCTGAGTACCAAGCTCTTTCCCTGACTGACACACTAGAGACCTCTTCAACGTTGTCAACGATCAATTTATTAAACAGGAATACTACATCTTCCTGGGATGGTTGATCACCCATCTAAGTTCTCCCCAGGGTTGGCCTGATTCGCAGGCAGTTATATAAAAGTCTCATTCGTAATATTATTAATATAAATTAATAAAATAAATATTGGTGGACATTTCACACATGGCCATTCAGCCCCAAACTAAGTATAGCTTGTACAATGGAAACCAGATAACTGATAGAATACATATATACTTTTTTGCAAATACCTACATATAAATACATATTAACACCTAAACACAGAACAAACGTCAATGCTTGTGACACAAATGTTTGTCCTGGGTGAGAATCGAACCCTCGACTACAGCTCAGAAGGCAGAGTTACTAACCAACTGAGCTGCGAGGCCAGTCAAGCTTTTAAACTATAAACAGATGGGCTATAAGAAAAATCATAATATTAAGGGATTCGTAGTTTTTGCAATCATCATTAGATCATTGGACAATACGATAGAAATTATTTCATAATGATTGAAGGTTTCGTCGATGTTGCATGTGACTAAATAGTTAATTGCCATAATAAGCCATTCACTTACCCCATCGAGTTAATAATAGAGAAAATACCACAGTCCACAATTAGATTAATTAAAGAAATTAGTATTGAAATTTAGATATGACAAAATGTGAGTACTCAGCTAGGGACTCGTTCCTTTTCACTCATTCGCAGTGACATGTAACATTATCCACTTCGATCACTTTACTTTTTTTTTTTTTATGTGATACAGTTACGGAACGAGCCGACGGCCCACCTGGTGTTAAGTGGTAACCTCTGCACATAACAATCGATGCGACTTGGGTCCTCCCTTACTAGGTACGACAAGACCCAAGTCGCAACGTATGCGCCCGTAACTCTGAGACGTGTAGGTGGAATGTCTCTTGTGCCTGTAATTTCACCGGCAACCACACCTTTCAAACCGGAACACAGTAACGCGAACGCGTTATTGCTTGGCGGCAGAAATGGGCATGGTGGCAGTACTTCCCCGGACGAACTTGGCGAGAGTTCTACTGCTCTTCTTACTTCATATATTTATGGAAATAAACATTCTCGTTTGCTTTAATGAACTTCGTTGGCATTCGAGCCCCACTGTTCAAGAGTTTCATAGCGAATCATGTAATATAATACAAGATCGGGTGTCTCATATCACCATATCGGGTTACATAATGAAACCAATTTCTTGCTTAGCTAAAATGATACAGTTTAAATATTAATTAGTCTGGTTATAGAAACAGGGAAAAATGAAGTAATTTTCGTCAAAAATACTTCTTATTCACCCAGTTTCAACCGTTTAGGAAGGCGGGAGAAAGAGGTATAATTTTATATGTGGAAAATTGTATTTCAAGGTCGATATTAAATTCCTTGATGAGGATTTCAAAATTTGATACATTAGACATTTATAATCAACCTTCTACTGAACTAACATTGCACGGTTAGCAAACGTATTATAACCAGGAGATCATGAAATCGACCATGAAATTTGTACGTCAACTACAAACCTACGAAATCGACGTACTGAACGCCTGGAATTCCATTTTTAGCAATCTTACTACACACAATGAAAGCAATTGCAGGGTAAGGCGACACGAAACGATTATAGCCCTCCTGAAAAACATACATTGAATCACGCCTCGTTCCCCCAGGGGATAGACAAAGCCTAAATACGCCTAAATAGCCAGGATATAAGCTATCTTATTACCAAATTTCATCCAAATCCATTCAGCCGTTTGAGCGTGAGAGTAACAAACATCCATACTAACTTTCACGTTTATAATATTAGTAGGAAGGATGGAATCTATATAAGTTAATATTTCATGCATATTTGTATTTGGTTTTGTTTTAGTAACTATCCCGACTAACTGACTAGTTGACCCGACATACGTTTTCGAGTCAAAACTCCCACAAAATAGCCTTTAATATTTCCCGAAGTATCCAACTTTCCAGGCAAATTATCCAGTTTTTCTATTCCTTGAAACCTAATTAGTATTACGAATATTAAAAAACGGTCCAGCTGCGATGCGCCACCAAATAATGGCGTTTAGTTATTAAGTATATATTAAAGAAAGAAAGAAAAATATATTCATTCGTGACAGGACAGGCAACGAACACAAGACATTGAAAATGATGAGAAACATAATTTTTGTTATAAGTTATTTATATATTTTATTTACATAGATATATCAGTGTTTCAACTCAAACGTTTTCATTACAGAAAACTACACGTTGAAACCAAATTCAGGCTGTTTCCTCAGCGTGTACGGTCTCAACCGTCACCCGGTGTGGGGGCCTGATGCGGACCACTTCAACCCGGATCGTTGGCTGGACCCTACCACCCTGCCCAGTCACAATTACTTCGCCGGGTTTAGCTTAGGAAAGCGATCATGCATTGGTAAATTTATATCTTAATTCTTCTTACTTTTTCTGTACTTAATCTATCTCTCTTCTTCTCTACTTAATTTTATATCACACGCACACGATATGCTAGCTTCAAACAGTTATATACAAATAGTATCCATTCGGATTTGTAAGTGTAATTTTAGCGAATGATTGAACAACTTAATGAGACTTTCCCCTGACGCTAAGTTATATGTTCTGACCGTTACAGCAACTTAAGTCCTCTCGCACTAAGTCACCTAAGTTGCAGAGAATGGAGCCCGTTCTCTGGAACGTCTTATGTACAAGTAATTTCACCGGCAACCACACCCTTCTAACCAAAACAAGTGCAAGTGCCAGTGCTTGGTTGCTGGCATGGGTATGGTAGCAGTACCTCCACGACAAACACTGCTTGCAGATAGTTGACTAAGCCTAAGTTTAAGGGTTATATTACCTCTTAGGCTGTGCTTAGCACCAGAAATTGTACACAATTATATTGTTTACTATTATATATAATATATTACAGCTACTACTCTGTTTTTACAAGCTTTTATTTAACTTGTCATTTTTGTATGTATGTTTGCTTAGGAAAATTTGCAACTGTATTTTAGACCAGTTCCCTCCCACCGATTCAGCTGAATTCTGGATTAAATATGTAACTTTGATAAAATGCTATGGAACCTACTGTGGAGGAAGTCTCATGATGGAGTCAGGAGGTGTGCACAGGAACTCATCAACTTCTCAATATAACTCTGTCTTATTTGGACTCATTGGATTTGTCTTGACAAGTAGTATAGCCCTCGTTGGTGTCCAGGGTATGACTGTAAAAGCTTGTTTTGATAAAGTCATTTTTAGCAGAAACTCATTCATTTCAGGTAAGACGTACGCAATGATGTCCATGAAGACAATTATCGCTCACTTAGTGCGACGGTACCGGATCACAGGCGATATGTCCAACTTTAAAGTGAAAATGGATATCATGACTCGGCCGAATATTGGACATCATATCAATTTAGAATTGAGAAACAACAAGAAATTAGATTAATTAGTAATAATGTAGAAGAATAATGTCAATTATAAATCTGTGTAAATGAAGATATCTTTGTGAGAACAAAGATCCCTTGTAATATTTACCTTAATCCAATAAATACTTCTAATCATAAATGAGCTATTTTATTTGTTAGGAAGCTATTAGACTTTTTATTTGCGGAAATATCGGCCCTTAGACAATATCAAATTATATCAAATTTGGGTACAAAATAAATCCATTATTTATTTTATGGGCAGAACAAGAAATAACCCGTCGTAGTTTAAATTATTCAGAGTTAGAGTTACTTGTGTATTACCTAACTAATAATGTGAAATTACTAGTTAGGTACTCATCACTGAGCAACAAAAATAATGTGCAAACATACACCGTTAATTTACAAAAAAAAAATTGTAATAGTTTTTAATTCCACTATTCTAACTTGATTATAGAGTGAAGTTTGAACGATTTGACGTGCGCTCGAAAACCCGACACCGAATGGCAAAATGCAAACATTTAATCAAACATTGAAACCACAATTACTCGCGCCGTACAAGTGTTCAAATGATGATGCTGTGTGTGGCGGCAGGGTTAGGCATCTTGAATAATTCTCCTTTAATACTTTAATTATTAATCCTTCATGGTTCAAAAAGTTACCAATGTTCATTTTTGGCAGCTCTATCTGATTTTAACTGTCAACTTAGAATCTTGTCTTTCTGAAAGATTAAATTCTAACTATCGAAAACATTATTTTTTCCAATTGAGCTGCATACCAGATTTTTACCCGTTAAAAGTATCCACCATGAATCTGGTTCAAATAAGAATTCTCGTTTTGGTCGGTTCCATATTAGTTCTTGCCTGCGACGGAGTTCTTACCGAAGAAATAGAACTTGGTAAGTTTATGATTTCGCATTTCATATTGAAGCGGTTATAGTGGTAGGTAGTGAGAATTAGGAAGGTGGTAGGGTAGGAAGTAGAAATTAAAACTAGCGGGAATAAAGAATAACAAATTTAATGAGGTAGGCAATGGAAAATAAATTAGGGTAGGAGGCGATTAATTTAAAAATGGTAGGGTAGTAGGTAGACCAGATGGGTCGTGGGTAATTTGAGAGTTCGTTGCGAGAAGATGTCGGTACGTTCACTTAAAGCGTCTATCACTGTCCTGGTAAGTGCGGTCAGCCGTTGCGTGTGCGACCGAAGGGTAGGCAGCCAATCCTTGACAGGCGCAGCGGGGGTAGATCCCGTCGCGTGTGCCGGAGTGATGGGGCCGGGGTAGATCCCGTAGCACGGTGAAGCTGACGTGGAGGAGTGGAGTAGTAGTGAAGAGAAGAAGAAGAACCCCGTTCCTCGGGGTTAAAATACACGTAGTTGCAATGATTTAGCAGTAAATAATTTTGATTGATATTAGTATCCAAATATCCAATTTATTATCTCCGGCTAGCGACCGTGAAAACGTCAAGTGGCAGCCATGACGGTTAGAGATGGGACTCGCTGCAGTTATCGCTAGTGACGGGACGATAGTAATCGTAGTATCTGAGAATCGGATTGTTACAATATATTAAAATTGGTCTTATTTACAAGAAAACTGTGTAATCGGTATAGCTCTCTTATAAGACATCAATTGATACACGAAACATGTTTTTTATTTGATATCCGAGATTTGCCAATACAGACAGATAGGGCGACCCAAAAACGCTACAGGGCACTTAATTATCAACAATTTGATATTCCATTTATAAAAAAATATTAATAAACGCTTTTAATTTTAGGTGAACCCAGTACAGTACAAAAGGAAGATTCAAGTGAAATCAAAATTGAAAAAACTACACAGAAGATTGAAGAATTAGCTATAATTGCAGAAAAATCTTTCAAAAAGGGCGTAATTCCTGTGGAAGACACTGAATATCATTACGATGTTATGGCAGAGATGATAGATGACATCATATTTACTGTTAAAGATAAAACAAATGCTTATAAATTTCTAAACGCTAAAGGGCTAAATAGAGTAGTGTCTGCCAATCTTGGCATAGAACATACTGAATTAAGAACTAAACTACTTGAGCTCCTAAAAGTTTTGTTTGACGTTGTCCCTGTAACTACCAGTGCTATGATACCGAAGAACATGGTCACTAGAATTTTAGATATATTTGAAAATGGGAATTTGGCTTTGAAAGCGCACGCACTGGATGTTTTGTTCAAATGGTTACCTAAAAATCCTGAGATACAAATTAAAGTGATTAAAACGAAAGGCCTAGAACCTTTTTATACGCAGATCAATAAGCTAGATATATCCGTTATTAAAACTCTGCTCGATCTTTTCAATACAATATTGAAGGAGCATGTAGATGCGAGAAACGAAGAAGCTCAAAAAACAAAATCAGATTATGATAGACTAGTTTTGTATCAAAATATTGGTCTTTTAGAAAGAATAGAGACTTCAAATGTTTGCTACGGATTGGTAAATATATTCCACATTGTATGGGAGTACAACAACAACCGTGAAGTTGTTAAAACATTATTCGAACTGATTAAAAATACTAAACCGTTTTGTGAAGAGATTTTAAAAGGCAAGAATAAAGCAATTGTGCTTTTTGATAATTTACTTAAATTCCTAACAAACAATGATCAGAAGGCATATTTAGATGATATTGGAGTGAATACGACTGATTCTAAGCTTCTTATTGAAGAGTACGCCGATAAACTGAGAATGAGCAAGGATGAGTTCTAGATTTTATTAAAAAGGTTTATATAGGCTTCATTGGTTGTTATATTAGTACATAAAAATATACGAAGAATAAATTTAAAATTATGTATTCCACAAGTATATGATTAAAATTAAATTGATTATAAATCAGTTAGAAAACTATGTCCAAAATGCACATTGTAAAGTGCGCGCTCATCCTGTTTAGTGCATCAGTATATATAAAATTACTTTTGACACTGCCGTTTGTAGTCTACACTTATTTCTACGTTCCCCTTAAAACATGCATAATGGAGTTCAAATCGCAAATCCATCGCCAACTACCTTACGTATTTACCTAAGTAGGGGAGGGCCCAAGTCGCTTATATTTTGAATATTACCTATATTCACAATTGCAAGCAATTTCCTTTTGAATTCTAAAAATAAAGTTAGTGTAAAATAAATTTATAGACTTAACTTTTACTTTACTTTTGTAAAGTCATTGTTAAGTCTAAGTAATAAGTTACTTAGACTTAACAATGACTGATGAGTAATAAGTTACTTAGACTTAACAATGACTTTACAAAAGTAAAGTAGAAACATTTATTAATTAGTTAGTTCTGTAACTAATTCACAGGCCTCACAGCTCAATTGGTAGTAACTCTAGTAGTAACTAGATATTTTTTATATTAGAGGAAAATTCACACAGCGACATCTAGCTCCCAAACTAAGCTTAGATTGTACTATGAGAACAGACAATTGATAGAATATATATTTTTTTTTACATACATATTAACGCCCAGACACAGAAAATACATTTATACTCGTCACACAAGTATTTGTCCTGGGTAGGAACCCACGACCTACAGCGCAGTGCTACCAGCTGGACTGTGTGGCCAGTCAGTTGTTGCCACAGTAACATAAAAAGGTATTTACATAATAAGATGCATTTTTTTTGTATGTATTTATATTTTATGTGTATCTGCATACATTATTATCATTTAATATCATCTGTAAAGGTGAACTAGTCTAGACTTTATCTCAGAGAGAAATACATATTTAAATTCTGCAGTGTTGAAAGTAATTTTAACCGGTCTGCTTGTGCAAATCTATAATCCATTTAAATTTTCTAGTGTTGTGATACGTTTGTTCGAAGGATTTTGAAATGGAAACTCATGTGAGTTTTAACTACTTATTCTAGACTAGATAGTTGCTGCGTTTTCAATTTCTCAAGTGTTGCAGTCGTCTATACGCGACGGTACTACTTAGCATCAGGTGGGCCATCAGATTGTGTGCCTCATCAATCACTAAAGGTAGTGTGCCTCAGAATAGTGCTTGGTTACAGCATTATTACCTACTAGCTGCGCCCCACGATATTACCCGCGGTGAATTAGTAATCCCAGGTAAACACTATTTTTCCGGGATCAAAGTAGCCTATGTGTTAATCCAGGATATAAGCTATCTTGGTACCAAATTTCATCCAAATCCATTCAGCTGTTTGAGCGTGAAAGAGTAACAAACATCCATACAAACTTTCACGTTTATAATATTAGTAGGATTAACATGTAGGATGCTGGCTTATTGTGTTGTGATTATGTCAGTGCCTCCATACCAATAAAACGTTGAGTCGGCGCCCTTACTGCACCAACCCCGAACCACGGGTTAATTTTTGCAATTGGCCTAGAAGCTATGACGGAAGTATTGATAACTCCCATAACTTTGTGATCCTGCCTCCAAAACTAAGTCCCAAGTTAAAGACTCATCATTATATGATAAGGCCACTACGGTGATATACCCTTGCTTGCGAAGCGAGGGGTCTCGTGTTCAACAAACCCAGTTGAAGAAAATTTGGTAGCATCTATTTCAATCACCTGTGACTGCGAATAGGTCTTAGATGTGTGTTTATTGTGTAATGTGTTTGGATTCCATGCCTATTCGTATTACAGAGGGCTGAGTTTGTAAGTATAATAATAATATTGGAAGCCATTTCACACAGCCCCATCTAGCCCCAAAGTAAGCTAAGCATAGTTTGTGTCATGAGAACCAGACAAGTGATATAATACTATATACTTTTTGTAAATACATACACATAAATACTTTTAACACCCAGACACAGAACAAACATCAATGCTCGTCACAAAAATGTTTGTCCTGGGTGGGAATCGAACCCACGACCTACAGCTCAGAAGGCAGGGTTACTACCAACTGAACTGTGAGGCTTGTCAAAAAAAGTGTGTTTGTTTGAACTTTATCCCAACATAACCTAATGAAAATTTAGCGACAAACTCGTCACAGGGAATAAACCATTTTAACTTATTACTTTTAATTAAATCGGCTTGCTTTTTGTTAGACATTAGACCCCTCAGTTTAGATTTCAATATAAAAGTGTCAATAAATCAACGAATTGAGGACACAAAGGCATTGAACCACCCTTGCACAATGAGGGTATCAAAATTGTTGCGGCCGCATTACAACACAGGAATAGAGCGGGAGCTTTCATATCGTACTGGCTGCGTATCTATTGGCCTTATATAATAAATACCATTTAAAATTTCGAGTGGACTCACAGCTCAGTTGATAGTAAGCTGCCTTCTGCACTGTAGATCGTGGGTTCAATTGCCACTCAGAACAAACATTTGCGTGAAGAACATAGGTTTAATGTGGTGTTTAATTATGTATTACATTATATTCTATCAGTCATCTGATTCCCAAAGTACAAGCTATGTCAAGTCTGTATCTAGATGGCGATGTGTGTAATATTTATCTATTTCAGGCAACATACGAAATACAGCGAAATATACAGTAAATAATTGAAAGTATTTTATAGTTGTTTAAATGAACAAATGATAGGATTTTCGGTCAACATTTCTATGCGACGCGTTTATCAATAGTGGCGTATAGAGGGTGTGTATGTGTAGTCAGCACGATCCATGGACTTATAAATTACACTACAGAAGAACAATCTGACGTCAAGTCACGACGCCAAGAAATTAGTACATAGTGTGCGTACAAAACGCAAAACGACTATAAATAGCCTGTCGGGTTTCTCCCACAATAAGTACGGTTTAAAATTTAGCGCTCTGTCTAGTACTTTGGAATATCCAATGGGGTCTTTTGAACATTGAATCTATACAAACTACGTTACCACAAATAGGATAACATTTAATACACAGAACATTACTGACATATCACGCGCCATGGGTGGCCGCCATTTTGTTTCGTATAGTCCCTCTTTCCGCGGGAAGTGGCATCATTAGTACAGACTATAAATGTCAATTTATTTTTCAAATGATAGATGAACCTTAAGGGCAATGATTTGGTACAGAAAACGTTTTTTTTAATAAGTAAATATTTATTATATATATTAATTTGTGCCTCTGTTCCGTTGTTTTCAAATGACTAATATTTATATAATTTAAGGAATCTAACCAATATTTTGCTTTCGCTTTGCATCTCTTAATTAAATATTATCTCTATTTGTGATATATTTTTACTTATATATATATTTTTCAATAATTAGTAGTGTTACTTGAAATAAATATATTTTATTTATTAAGGCATTCTCTCGATTCTCAAGAGTGTATATACAAATAAATAAAACTGAAGAGTCTATTTGTAAAAAAATTGCGTGGGAGCCTGTCAAGGTGTAAAATACAAATTTTGAAATCGCAGGTACACTAAACAAACACAAAAATTGGATCGAATCGATCATATTAAAAAGACACATTCAGTACCAACCTGCCGGAACGAATTTGCGCGGAGCACTTGCGTGAGAAACATTTCGTGACTTTTTGCATCAAATGAATGACAACTGTAGTGGCCGTCAATAAAATACCCTATTTGTATTGTTAGTAATATTTCGTAGTTCAACTGAAGTCAGCTGTGAAGCAACCATAATTTTTTAAATCTTTTAGGACACCTATTTACGTTCCAAAATTCTAAAGTTTTGCGTGATTTGGCCATTTTCTTGGTCTCAGATCAAAGTAAAAGGGTCAAAAATATTATGAATTTTTCGTAATTATCCTGGTCTTAAATTCCCATTGGTCTTAATCTCTTACTCAATTTCCTCTATTAAGTATGATTTCAAAATTATTTCAGTATCCAAAAGGAATTTTTCTACATCAAGAACTAAATTTTGCAGGATCATGCAGTCATCCTTCATTTAAGATTAGTTCATAAGTTATCTATGCATTTTCTCCCAGTTTATTATATAGAAATAAAAATTAATAAATAGTTATATTTTTGATAATTTACTAAACTTTGTATTTCCTTTTAATTCCATTTACATGGTCACCCCCATAGTGAGGTAGCGATCACAAAGGCTTAGCGGGCGTGAGTACCTGACCGGAATCCCATGAATGGACGTTCGGACTATTTGACCATTTAACTCTAATTTATTGCTACGGAAAAAACACACGTTTAAGATTTCCTGAGAACGAAGACTTTCATTAGTAGAATGGATTCACGATCTAACAAAACGCATGCGTACAACACACAAGGTAATATTTTGTTTTTCATGAGCATGGCTATTTTACATCTCGCCAAACTAATCAACATTCATAGTTCAAAGTTTTTTATTAATAATAATAATAAAAAGTCAACTTTTCAATAAAAATGGAAACATAACATCAAAGTCGTATTAAAATTCTAATCAAGTCATTAGTATAATTATTACTATGTCAACAATTAGTCAAAATCAATCAAACTTAAAAAAATATAACTAAAATAAATAAAAAAACAAAAAATACGTAAATAAATTGCAATTTCTTTAGTAGTTAAAATTACCTAAGCAACTTTTTATACAGAAATTCGTCTAAATTATAAAAAGATTCCTCGATAAGCCAGCGCTTCAGTCTTATTTAAAGCAAGATAAACAGTCGACTCCTGTAACCTCCTTAGGTATTCGGTTCGGTTATTCCTATCTGATCTTGAGTCGGTGAATCTTAAGCGCTCCTTATAACGTGAATGTTGTTTCCTGAAGATCTCACTCATCAGTTCTCTTCTGGCTTAATGATCAACCTCATCATGGTTTATGATGAGAGACGGACCTAGGAAGTAATTTTTATCTAATGGTACCGATGTAAAGCAGTCTCAAAAATATACCCTACATATTTCATTTATATTATTATGATCTAGCCATCAGATCACAGACCATATATAAGAGAATATGCCTAATCCAATAAGGTTCAAAGCAAGTATAAAATACTGCTGAATATCAGAAAAAATGAAACACAGTTCACACCTTAAAACTTAGTTCCCACGACAGACAAAATAAACAAACACAAAAAATAGCATCTTAAAAAATCAGACAACGCTATGACCCAGCCATCAAAATTTTAAATTCTTTGGGCAAACAAGGATTTATTTCTATCAAACCCGCCTACTATCCGAACAAATTATCCATAGATAATTTATAGCCCGAATCATAGATAACACTTTGCTTTGTTTTTTATGCATAGAGTTGGACTCTTTAGTCAGCGGTAGCAGGTGAGTTGTGAATGGGCTGCCTTAGGACAAAATAAGGTTATTAATGACTAGAATAGTGTAAACATTTATTGTTTGTGAATGAAAAGGATTTGGAGACAGATGATAGAAAAAAAATTGTTGTGTTGTAAATAGAAAATGCCCGCTGTCTTGCTGGAACTACTTTTTTAAAACTCCTGTACCTAAACTATCAACATATATCCTGTGTCGTATGATTTGGATACAGACCTAACCAGAAATGTAAAAGTTAATGCATACCTTGATGTGGGAAGTATTTATAAAAAAGTTATTTTCATATACTTCCAAATTCCAGGGATAATTGGAATATGGAATATAACGTATATGAAAGATAATATTAAAAGATATATTTTGCCACTTTGTGCACTTTCTGTCATAAATCTAGTATTTGTTAAAAGCGTCGATCTGTTTACGGCATCATGCTGTGCACTCATTCTACCGGTAATTGCGTCAAAATAGTTTTTATTCTGCGCGGGGCCTTCGGAAGGACGTCCGATGTTCCACAATAACGTCTTATTTAGGGCAAATCGTGGGAAAGTGACTAATTTGTTTAGAATTTTTTCTTTAACCGTTGTTGCTGATTTAATTTATTGCAGTTAATGCGGTCTGAAGTAGAGTTATTACCTTGTTGTAATAACGAATTAATTATTTATAGTCTTCTAGATATTATCTAGAAGACTATACTAGTGACTACTTGTAGGTGTTTTTTTATGTTAGTTTAAGTTAGAAATAAGTATCATTCTTTTTGGCAAATAAATGTACGCGTGTGATTGAAGAAACGAATAAATATCTTATCCTTCCACCTATTTTATAGTTATAACTATACATAGAATTTTACAGGTTATAACATCATAATAGTCATGGCTGTTAATTCATAATTTAGGTATGATTTATTTTATGTATTGCTCGAACTGAGCCGTACCTCTTGTCGCTATACTTTCTACTATTTTTACCCTGAGAAATGTAAATAATTAGTGCGGTGCGAAAAATCAATTTAATAGCAAAAACTAAATCATCAACTTATCTAATGATGAAGAGCCAGTACGATTTCATAGTTGAGTAGTAAATTAATTTCTTTAAACCGAAACATCAAAATCTTTCGCAGCAGGCATCTCCGTAAATCTTTGCAACCATTACCGATCCAGCCCTGACATGACGAATTAAACGACAATTTGAATTTCTCAAAAATCTATTCTTGAACCAAGTGTCCGAGTTTTTTCAACGGAACTAAAAGTCAAAACATTTCGCAATACAAATTGTTTGCTCAATTCAGCTATTTGAGACCGGAAACTCGCACTCCACACATTTTGCTTGCACAAGACATTGTTGTATTGTATCGATTTTATCTATTCGAATGATGGATCGATATTATAAGATTGGGCTTTTTGGAGGTTATTCTAAGTAGTAAAATTAAATTATTCGCGTCGATAAAATTTAGTAATATTTTATTAGGTAGCAGCTTATTTCATTTTTTTTATCATATTACATTGTACTCCTATGTTTAGTTTTAATAATAATATATATAACACTCAGCAGAAGTAGAAGAACCAGTTTTATATGCAATGCCAAGCAGTAGAGCATTCGGATATCCTTACTCAAGTTCGAAAGCTGGTGAAATTACAGGCATACCGGGCATCCATCTTCAAGTCTCCGAGACTTAGTAGAAAAATTATAATTTTCTGTTGTTTTCCATCTTCATTCTTTTGTTTCTAAATGACAAATTATTACGACAAACTTAATAAAGAAAATTAAATGGAAAGGAAAATGATTTCCTATAATTTCAGTGAATACAGAATGCTTAAGACTGATATATACTTAGCTATCTTTGCCCAGAGAACTGAGGCGTACCTACTACCTTCAGAGTCAGCCTCCTTAACAAGAGCAGTAGAACTCACACCAAGTTCGTCCGGGGAAGTAGTGCCACCATACCCTTTTCTGCCGCCAAGCAGTAACGCGTTCGCATAACTGTGTTCCGGTTTGAAAGGTATAGTTGCCGGTGAAATTACAGACACATGAAACATTCCACCTACACGTCTCAGAGTTACGGGCGCATAAGATGCGACTTGGATCTTGTCGTGCCTAGTAAGGGAGGACCCAAGTCGCATTGGTTGTTATGGGCAGAGGTTACCACTTAACATCAGGTAGGCCGTCGCGACGGCTCGTTCCGTAACTGCATCACATAAAATAAACAAGTATTTTTAAGATCATGATAATATTTACTAGAATTACACTACATCGTCATGGAGGTCGTGAATATTACTTTGCGTCATTCTCCAGCTTCTAATGTTTCCTGGAACATATCTCAGCCAAGGGTAAACTCGCCTATATACCTACTTAAGATCAACATTACAATATATTTGGAAGCCAATAGAAATAATTTAGATTTTTGCAACACAGGCAATTGTAGATAGTATACATTATAAGACACTTCACGTACAAGAATAAATTTTAAAACGCCTCAAAATGTTATTCAACAATAATTAAACTGAAGTATTATGACTGACCTCACAGCTCAGTTAGTAGTAGCCTTCTGCGCTGTAGGTCGTTGGTTCGATTCTCACACAGGACAAACATTTGTGTGACGAGCTTTGGTGTTTGTTCTGTGTCTGGGTGTTGATATGTATTATATGTATGTATTTACAAAAAAGTATATAAGTATTATATCAGTTGTTTGGTTTCCATGATACTACGCTTCGCTTACGTTGGGACTAAATGGCGCTGTGTGAAAAGTCAACTAATATTTATTGATTTATTTATAATTAAAACTTTCATTATTTTTATTGGGAGTTTGTTAGTTTACTTTTTTAAACTGCCATTCCATCAGTAATACGATTATAATGAATGAGTACATGAAGAAAAAAGTAAAATTTTAATTAACCTAAAAACTAACCTAAAATTCCAAATCAATCTAAGTAGGCAAGGTCGCCCAAGAAAGTGCTAAAAAGTAGAATCACAACTTTTTCACAAGAGCTTTATCTGTAGTTTATACTGCTGTGGGACCATAGACGTGGCAAGTGATGAGCGAATCGAAAACCATGGTAATATTATGATAAGTGTTAATGAATAAGTGTATGAGCCTGAGTTAAATATCGTTTAACCCCGACATAAAGATAAAAGATAAAGATTTACTTCTCTACGCCTTAGGATCTGAGTAAGCTGTGTGTATAGACTTACATAATAGCGTCGGCTTTTGCCAAACATACAGATATTTCGAATTAGTTATAACTAAATCACTAAATATATTCCTTATCGCAGAAAAATAAGGTGAAGGTAATAAGACGTTAATTGTATTAGAAATTTTTATTTTATTTACACAAAACTCATTTGACAACAGTTTGCTATGGTCCATATAGATATTTACTATTTTAGTCTAAATAATACTTATTTTCCTTAATCATATACAAATTGCATAGCTACACATTTGCGGCTTAACTCTTCTGTTCAACGCAAACTTTTCCATTTTCCAATTTATTATGCATGATACAAATACATATTCAAAAAACGGTTTATTTACGTCAGGAAAAACATATTAATCGTCATTTTGGTATACATTTAAAGTACCGGAATTTACAACTTAATCAATTAACTTACGACTTAAGTTCATCCGCTTAGATAGTCGGATTGTTTGAACTAGCGTCAAGCTTAACAATAAGTACGCCGTTATATTTTGAATATTACTTATTAATAGACATTTCCAGGCTATTAATCCAAACTAAGAATTCTATGGTTTTTTTTATTTGAATTTAAACCTGTAATTACGTTTCAGTATACGAAAGCTTTTCCAATTAAGATGAGAAATTATACTAACGAAAATTTTCTTAAGTATCAGTAACCATATAAATAAGGAAATCCGCCAACATGCGACATCGCCGACAACGGCACGAAAACTGGCATCATTCTCTCCGTCTGAACGAAATGTGTTCTCGTGTGCTTCTTGAGGTGATCCCGCCTCCCGAACTTCTTCCCGCAGGTCTGACAAGGATACGGCCTCACCCCGGAATGGATTCTCTTGTGTCTCGTCAACTCCTCGTTCCTCGTAAACGTCTTCCCGCAGTTCTTCTCATCACACTTGTACGGTCTTTCTCCAGTGTGGATTCTTATGTGACCTTTCAGTTGTCCATTGTTTGAGAATCCAACCTGGCAGTGCGGGCATTTGTACTTCTTCGGCCGCTGCTTTCTAGCATTCAGCAGTTTCGCTTCGTTTTCTTGCTGCAAAATTCTGGCGTATTCTAGTTCCATTGCGTAGCCTTGAGCTAGAGACTCGAGGAGTAAAGGGTCTGTTTGAGGCACGCCCAAAGCTTGGGCTATATCGGCTGCTGGAAGGTATTCGGGCATGTAAGAGTACAGAGGTGGAAGAGGTTCATTGTAGACCGCTTTGAATTCACTTTCTTTGCTTTCATCCTTTCGTTTATTTGCTTTATTGCTATTGTTTTTATTGACAATACAACCTGCGTCTTCGTTTTGCAGCAGTCTGTCGCAACATTTGTTGAGACTCGCTACAGGTGAGTCCGTAATGTGCACATTATCTGGTTTGCTTTCGTCTGCTGTTGAAGACACCGTTGCGTCTTGGTCTTGCTTTGATTCGTTCTTCTTGAAGGTTCCGCGGATTTTTCGAAGTCGATTTTCTCTCTTTTCCAGGTCTAAGTTTATTTTTTTAGCTTTTAATTCCATATCTATGTTTGTGTGTTCACTGATTTCTTTTTTGCATTCACTCGCGTCCCAAGGCCTGAAGATCCTCGAATAACTTGAAGAAAACATTTCCAGGGATGTAACCACACGCGTCTTTCGATATCGACTGGGACCCTTTGGTTTTCGACAACTTTTATATACATTCGTTTAACAATAAATTTAATAAAAGCGTTTGGGGCTAGGGACATTGAATGTCCGAAAGAGACGAAATATTTTTCAATTGTTGCACACTTTATTTTGTGCTAACCATTTTTGGATATGGTTGAAAATATTTTGTGCCGCTTTGGACTCTAGCGTTGTAATTTTTATGTCGAATTTTGTGTGGATTGTGATTGTCTTTTTGGATGTTTTTGTGAGCGGTGATGTCATAGTGTCTGAGATAGGGGTGTATATTGTTATTTATGTTGATTTTTGTGCGCGGCCGAGGGGCGGGCCTAGGGGCTGATCGTTTCACTCGAGTAGCCGCTTGCAGCTGCGAATTTGTTTGTTTTAATGGTTTTTCTGATTGTTGCGGTTCTCAAACAATTTATGTAACATTGGCACGCATGGGGGTATATAGCAAATGTCGGTTTATGGGAGACTTAACAATTTTATTCCCTGGTTTATGCTGGGGTGATATTCGTCATATTCGTTTTATTAAGGCTTATGTTGAAACTATCAGATAAATAACTGTAATATATTGAAATGCAAAGAACAGAAACTCATATTTCAGAATCTTAGTATTTAGTCGCTTGTTTTTTTATTAATATTTACAACAAATATGTAAATAAAGTTCTTTAATCACAAATATGTATAGTTTTTAGGAAAACATAAAATTAAGTTAATTAAATTGATTGAATTTAATAAAACTTTAATAAAATTTCAAAAAACTCACACAAGTTCTACTGCCTGTAACATGTTTTATTAGAAAGATACGCGAATTTGAATGAAGCAAGTTCTAAATATAAAAACTTGTGTTAAAGTTTACTTGTATGAGTACGCTAGCCAAGTTGCTAGCAAAGAGACTAGTCATTCGCATTTATAACTAGCTGTTGCCCGCGACTTCTTCCGCGTGGAATTCGGTTTTATCACGCACCCCTATTTTACCCCTCGGAAAAGTAGCCTAAGTTACTCCTTGTTACATCAACTATCTGCCAGTGAAAGTCCCGTCAAAATCGGTCCAGCCATTTCAGATATTAGCCGTAACAAACAGACAGACAAAAATTGAAAAAAATTTCGTTTTGGTATATGTACCGTGTATATGTACCGTGTATACATCCATATGCACTTAGTAAAAAGCGGTTATTTTAATATTACAAACAGACACTCCAACTTCATTTACTTGTATAGATATAGATTCTCGCATCAATCAAGTTACGAATCATTCAAAACTGTCGTTTCCCGGATTATAATAAAATACTATAAAAAGCAGAAACCGCGAAATGGATCAATCTAAACAAATCAAGTTATTTTATTCCATACAATGGCCTTGATTGGGAGCTTTTCATCCATTATTCAACAATATTCTTGGACAAGTTCAGAAAATGGCGGCATATGTCAAAAATTGGCGAAGTTTGATGGATCGCGGCCGAGGTTTTTGAGAAAATAAAATACATTTTAATAAAAAATAATTCTTGATCGTTGAGCTAGAAGTGGGTACCTCGTTTGCGGGCATACGAGAAATATATATAATAAATATAATACAAAATATAGGCTCAAATTTGTTTTTTCTAGTGACTTATTTGCTTCATAAGCTACTACAACTAGGTAACTCTGTCTCTTCCTGGGGCATGATTAGAGTACGGGGCGAAGTAACGCCCTCTGTTTTGGGGCAATAACTTAACTCAAAATCCAATACAAGCAGAAATAATGTTTTTTTTTATGTAATAGTCACGGGTAAAAAAGACCTCTCTTACCAAAACGGACATTTTCCTATGACAAATGGCTCGTTTCTATCAAACACTTTTTGAGAACTCTTCCAATCTGGAGTCTGGAGTGCGCTACGAACAATTCATTCGTATTGATACCTTCAGCCGTTCTGATTCGATATCCGTGTCGGAAACCTAAGACGATACTTTAAATATCTCACTCATCTCACATTGATTTCAAAACATTGAGTATAGAGTGTTTTTTTATGTGAATATGGCACACAAGCTGAAGGCCCACCTGGTTTTAGTAGCTACCGTCGCCTATACACACCTGCAACACTCGACTAATTACCAGCGCGGTGAATCAAATATCCATCCGTGCGCTCTATCACACCCGATCTATCTATCTATTCGAGTTAATGGTTCCCTCGAACCAGTGTGGTGAAAATATTTTAAGTGCGCCTCGAAGACTCCTTTCGTGCACTTGACTCATGTCTTCATATTTTAGTTCTAAGACATGTCGGTTTCCTCACGATGTTTTCCTTCACCGTTTTGAGAACGTGGTATTGCGCACATAATTCTTTCAAGCGAAAAACTCATAGGTGCACGTCGGGATTTTAACCGGCCACCTCCGGACGTCTAGACCACCACACAAAAATTATTTTTTTCACTCCATTGCTGATCTCGTGTCACATGAGGAGTCCGACACCAACCGTGTATTATGAAAGCGCCTTTAACAGCAGCGCTATCGATCAATCGTGCCTTACATTTCCAAGGCGGGAGTTCAGTTGCCTTCAGACAAGAAAGATCACAATTGGAGTTCTTCATCTTGACAATTTTGACGTATCGTCTCCAACGCTTGTGGTATAAAGAGACTTGGCTTTCAATCAAAAGACCTTTGGTTTGAGCCTTAATTACAGGTAAAGTCTATCAGCTTAAGTAACGGCGCTCTTTATAAACTTAGTCGCATCTGTACCGTCAAACATCTAATGAAACCACCTCAAAAACTTACAATTCATAATAATTTGTTGCAAAACATTGGTATATAGATAAAAATATAGATAGGCACAACATTTATTCAGCACATAGGATAATAATAACAGGATACACAAGGGTAATAATAAGATGACAATAAAAATAAATAAATATGATTACAAAATTGTGAACTGAAAATTTTCCTCTCAAATATATTATTTCAATCATCTTCCATAAAGATCAGTTATTGCAAGCAAGCACTAACTGGGCAAAGTTAGAAAATGACCACTTTAACGTAAATAAATCAAAAATAAGTGAAGTCTTTGTCAGAAATGATCTGAATTTGATATTATTTTCAGAAGAATAATAAATCCCTACCGCATTTTCAATCACGACGAATAAAACCACAATTCATTCACAATAATCGAACAATACTAATACGCTACGGTATGCCTTAATTTCTTTATAAAAATCGTATAAATCTCACATATAAAGGAATCTCTTAGCGAAATTTCTGGACAGCGTGACAACTTCATATATTTTTTGTGTATTTGGTAGTTTAAAGTGTAAAGTATTGTAGGCTCGATTATCATGGTTGTCGTAAAATTGTGCAAGTCTGTGAATGGAGCCTTGTCGTGGGAGTATATAGGGGATGTTTCAAGTTGTACAATTTCTGGCATCAGTTTTTTACAACTATAATAAATATTTTAGATGTAGTAAACAATAAGTAAAATAAGTATAGTAGTCAGTAAAAAGCATAGTAGCCTTGCCAAACTATCTTTTACTGCGTGATCCAAAAAGCAGCATGCGAACTCAGTGATAACTTAGATTTATATAAGTGGAATATTTTCCTGAAAATTGCAGTATATACAAATAAATTTAGCCTTAATGTGTTGTAGGCTTAGGTGGTTGAACCTAGGCTTGCTTAGGCTTTGTTTCTGGTACAAATAATCGTTTCTCGAGCTCTCCCGAACCAATGGTGACTAGCGAAATGGTGACTAGTAACACAGGCTTTTAGCCTACCACTAGCATCAGTCTCTCATAAAAAGACGTTTTTTGCACTATAATTTGTAAATTACTTTTAAATTAATTTAATGTTTAGACAAAATTCATGTACGGCTCATAGAGGCTCCTTTCATGACCTTGTCACATGTCTCAAAGTTTTAGTTCTATGATTCCTCTCCTTTACCGTTTTATGAACGGGGTATTGGGCACATAAATTTTTCTAGTGTAAAAAAATAATTGATGCACATCAGGATTCGAACCAGCTACCTCCGTATTGAAATTCAAATACCACTGGACTACCACGCTCTCAATAAATATAACTCTTAAATGTAAGCTCATAATATGACAGATAAGACTTTGAGGTGTCCAAATAATATATCAGAATGAACCAAAGATTTTGGATATCATTTGAATCAATCATGACTCTTTTGATCAACCTGTATATGTCTGAGGTAACCTGTGTGGTCCAGTTTTGAGTATAAAATGCGAAACCTCATATTTAGCGCAAGAACAAAACGGCCCATAAATCCCGGTTGTGTCCACTGCTTTATTGTGATGCTCCATTCATAAAGTCGTAGACGCACTGACGCCGTGCTTTTTATAATTTAATTCACTTCACTTTCCTCGAAATCTGTATGTATCGAATGTTTGCCCGTTAAGTTAACAAAATTCAAAAATAAATAAATAAATATCGGTGGACATTTCACACAGCGCCATCTAGCCCCAAAGTAAGCTAAGCATAGCTTGTATCATGGGAACCAGACAACTGATATACATATTCATATACTTTTTTGTAAATACATACATATAATATATATTAACACCCAGACATTGAACAAACATCAATTTTACGAATGTCACATAAATGTTTGTCCTGGGTGGGAATCGAACCAATGACCTACAGCGCAGAAGGCAGGGTTACTACCAACTAAGCTGTGAGGCCGTATATACCACTCTTACCCTTGTAAATAAAGTTTTTTTTATATCTTTATGTCGGACAGCTCAGTTCATAGTAACTCTGCCTTTGCGCTATTACCTAATCTTGGGTTCGATTCCCACCCAGGCAAACATTTGTGTGAGGAAAAGCTCTGCTTATTTTGGGGCTAGTTGGCGCTGTGTGAAATTGTCACTAATATGTACTACACACACTTATATACACTTATATAATTCGTAGTTATAATATGATACGTTCTGGATCTTGGTTTATTTAGGTAAGACTTGGTGGGAAAAAACATTAGCCTGGTTCAGCACGGCTATGTTCTCACGAAAGTTTAAATAACTTCTCCAGGTTCTACTTTCGACTGTATTTATACATTAATTATGATTAAAATTAAGTTATTATTAAATAAAAATAAAATAATATAAGATTACAAAATTTAGAAGATCATTATTATAGTATTCAAATATGAGTTTACTAGCTGCGCCCCGCGGTGTTACCCGCGGTGAATAAGTAATCCCACGGGAACACTGCACTTTTCCGGGATCAAAGTAGCCTACGTGTTAATCCAGGATATAAGCTATCTTGGTATCAAGTTTCATCCAAATCCATTAAGCCGTTTGAGCGTGAATGAGTAACAGACAACCATACAAACATTTTATAATATTAGTAGGATAGTCTGAACTAAATGCCCTAAACATTTAAATTAAATATTAAAATGTTTTTTACGTATTTCCTAATAATTCTGAATAAATTAAGTAACCACGGGAGGAGACCAAGTGCTCTTTAAAAACAACCAGTTTTTTATATTAAAATGCTAAATCAGCAAGAGTGATAAGTTAAAAACATTTAGCCCATAACCGTCACCGCAACGCGAGAATCGAACCCCACTATAACACGAGGGTCAAACGGGGAGGAGCCACCACCCCTATGCTGACACAGTGGGGTTATGCGGTTAGTATTATTCTTCAAACATCCCAAAGTTGTGGGTAATTTTTATTTTATTTTATTTATTTATTTTACAGAAACCATCGGCCAAACCATTTTGTTGGCATATGATTTGTCCTGTCTTCTGATTCTATATATTCTATATCTATAATAATCTATAATATCTATTCTATAATAAATAAATAAATATTAGTGGACATGTTACAGAGCTATCCAGCCCCAAAGTGAACTAAGCATAGCTTGTGTCATGGGAATCAGACAACTGATATAATACTTATTGTAAATACATACATCTTACACCCAGACACAGAACCAACATCTATGTTCGTCACACAAATGTTTGTCCTAGTTGGGAATCAAACCTACGACCTACAGAAGGCAGGGTTACTAACAACTAAGCTGTGAGGCCAGTCAGTTCGTCCGGGGAAGTACTGCCGCCATACCTACTTCTATCGCCAAGCAGTAATGCATACACTTTATTGTGTTCCAGTATGAATAATATGGTTGCCGGTGAAATTACAGGTTCTTGAGGCATTCCTTCACGTCTCAAAGTTTTTGACACGATACAATGTGACTTGGTTCTTACCATACCTAAGTAGGCGAGGATCCAAAACTTATTGCTTATTATATACTTATGTATTATGTACTGTTATTATTTATGCTTCTTCATAATTATATATATATATTTTTTTGTAAATATTCTGTAAGTTCACAAGCTTCCTAAGCTGTATTTCCGGTGGAAACTTCACTGGTTTCTATATTATATACTAGTATTAATTTAATATGACTCTTGTACCTACTGTGTTTCCCAAATAAAGCAAAATAAAAAAATTTAAAAAAAAAATGTGTAGAACTAGGTTAACACTTAGTAACTCGCGAAAAAAAAGGAATCCCTCCATTAGGGGTTTCTTGTCTGTTCTCCCCATGGAGGGTCGGATAGGGTTTGAACAGGCGTCAAACTTATCGATAAGTACGCGTGACCTTATGTTTTGAATATTGACGTTTCCCAGCCATTTCTTTATGAATTCTATGGAAATAAAGTTTTTGACTTTGACTTTGACTTTATTTGCATATAAAAAGAAAATACTGCCCAAGATATAGTATGCAACTATGATAAACATTTTTTTTTTTGTTATCTGTAACTGTTAAAATTTTCTGTGCTTAACAAGTGGGCAGACGATGAACTTACAATTTTCGGATGTAGCCAGTAGTAGCCCAGTCGCAATAGCTTTACTAACTTAAATTAAATTAAAATATCTCCACGACTACTAAAAATCCTTGAAGGTCTGAAGTTAATGTGATCCATCTCAATTTGGCATCAAACATTTTGAGTGTTTTGACGAAAGGGTTTTATAAACTTTTTGATTGATCGATGGATTTTATAAATCCAAACCAATTATATCTTTGCAATTTCAATTGATATGTCATGGCCTTGACTAGAGCTAACGTATAATAATAATAATATTGGTGGACATTTCACATAACGCCATTTAGCCCCAAAGTAAGCTAAGCATAGCTTGTATCATGGAAACCAGACAAATGAACTAATACTTGTATACTTTTTGTAAATACATACATGCAATACATGTTAAACGACACAAAACAAACATCTATATTCATCACACAAATATTTGTCCTGAGTGGGAATCGAATCCACAACCTACAGCGCAGAAGGCAGGGTACTACTTATGAACATAGATGTTTGTTCTGTGCCTGGGTGTTTATATGTATGTACAAAAAAGTATATACGTATTGTATCAGTTATTTAGTTCTCATAGTTACAAGCTATGCTTTATTTGGGGCTAGATAGGCAGTGTATGAAAGTCCGCCAATTTATTTATTTAATCAAATAGTGAAAAATAAATGAAACACAGCAAAACTTAAGAAGTTCTCAAAACAAACACAGCAATCTGTCAATATTAGCTTCCCATTTAAGTTTGGGCTTTGAAATCTCAACTTTATGATAACTTAACTTCAAAGTTTGGAAACAGTCAAATACAGTGGCGCCTTGTTTAAGTTCGGTGCCTTTTACGATTACTGGTCATTCTTTGTAGCAGTTGGCAATAGGCAGTTGAAATTTGTTTAAATAAATGTTTTTAAGTTAACACACTTCACAAGAATATCCATAACGTACGTTTATTTTAGAGATAGCTTTAGACGGGTATTAACTCAAAAGTATGGTACCTAAAACTTATGCCAAATTAGCCTGGGGAAGTGCTGCCCACTTGTGCCGACAAGCTATAATGCATTCGCATTACTGTTTTCGTGTGATTGTTGGTGAAATTACAGGCTAAAATTTAATTGTTTCCAAATCTAACTAACAATCTTGAGAAGTAAAACCTGGCCTGGATACCCCTTTGAATCTCCAACTTATTCGTGGATTTGGTCTTGTGTAGAGACTCTCTTCTGAATCGAAATCACATTTCGCTATTTGGCCGTTTGATCGCGCCGTGGGGGCGGAGCTTCGGCCTCTTTGACACTGTTTGTTTGTTTGTCGGCACCTTGTACAGATGCGCCTTTGTGTGTGCGCCCACTGGAGCGAGGAAGGATTGATGTAGGTTTGCAGAAGTTTGCGCGAGACTTGAACATCTCTAAGGTGACAGTTTTAGTCAAAGAAAAGGCAAAAAAATGCCAGTCAGTTTCTATGCGCGATTGGAGTTTACTCCTTTAGAAACAAGCGTGAATATATTGGGCGGAAAGGCAACATTAACAGTTTTAACACTCTATTTTGCTTTCCATCTAATTTGCGTACCGCAGGTTATATATGAAAATCGATTCATACGGGGTAAACTAACAAAAGTTAAGAAAAAGTTTGAAAATTTTGTGTCATTTCATATTTCTGTCATCAAGCAATAAGCTTTAATAAGTATATAATAAGTCATAATAATAAATATTTTTGACATTTCACACGGCACCATCTAGCCCCAAAGTAACCTAAGCATTCTCTATCTATCTATCTACGTATAAAAGACTGGGAAATCTCACGTCACTAAAATCACACCTCCATCCATAAAATCGTATCAGTGTCCGAGTACCTGTCTCACAAAAGCAAACAAAAATTCGCCACATCAACTACATACCGACATATAATCTAATTATCAATTTTCAAGTGTCATCCCCCAACTAACATTGTACTCGAATACAAAGTTGCGCTGGGCGTGGCGCGGTCACTTTGTCGGCGCGTCCTAAAGTGTATCACGCGGCACCTTTGCGAAAGTCGACAATGGCTTCATTGGGTGATGTGTATTTGTTAAATTCGTTAAAGCGAGACCGCTCTAACCATTGACGTTGTAAAGTGGCGAATGATTTGTAATGTGATGACAGAATAAGTAATGGTCAGTTTGTGAAGTACTTATTTCAGTTTACCGTTCAACTATTTCCAGTTAATGGATGCTGCTACGCTCCACAAGCGAGAGTGGATGGGATTTGATCGACCACCCCAATCTCGAATCGTATTAGAATTTTACAAAGAAATAGATATAAATGAAGATAAGAAGAAAAGTACTGAGAGGTACTGCCATCACACCTGGTAATCTGCCGCCAAGCAGTGATGCACTCGTGTTGCTGTGTTCCGGTAGAAGGGAGTGGGTGCCGGTGAAATTGCAGGCGCTTGAGACGTAACATCCCCGTCATCTCGTAGTACTATGGAGAGGACTTCAATCGTATTGCTGTTGTGTATGGGCGGCGGTTACCACTTAGCATCAGGTGGGCCGTCAGCTTGTTTCGTCCCTTCAATGACATAAAAACATATATAATACTAGCTGTTGCTCGCGACTTCATCCGCGTGGAATTCGGTTTTATCACGCACCCCAATTTTACTCCTCGGGTAAGTAGCCTAAGTTACTTCTTGTTACATCAGCTATCTGCCAGTGAAAGTCCCGTCAAAATCGGTCCTGCCATTTCAGAGATTAGCCGGAATAAACAGACAAAAATTGTAAATTAATAAATCCATATGCACTTAGTAAAAAGCGGTTATGTTAATTTTACAAACAGACATTCTAATTTTATTTATTTGTATAGATGTCAGTTGGTACTGCCAAAAATGCTTGTCTCACCAAGTATTAAAGCGGTTGCAAGTGTTCCGGCTCAAAGAGCTCAACCTACAAGTTAGTTTATATCCTTTTCTCATTTAAGTAATGAAAGGAGATCCAATCTGACGTCCCTACTTCACGTCAGTAATCGATCCCCTTAACTGGAAGCCATGTCGAATTCACGGCCCAATGCACGAGGGGAAAAATCATTTGTTATTTCTTTATCCTTATGTATTGGGGCTTGTTGTGTAATGAATTTGGTAAGTAGTCTCACCAAAAATCGTTATTGACACGCGAAAACATTTTTTTATTTACTCAAAATGTACTAATTGCTCTTATTTTAATAAATAAGTAGTAGAGGTAAAGTATAAGTAAAAATAAATAAATAAATGTGAAATATTCTACCTTCTTGCTTTCAAACATAGAGGTATTTCCAGATTAACTATTTTCTAGATCAATATTTTCTGATATTATCAATAAATGAGCTGAAAATTATAAACCTATTAATCAGATACTAAAATTATTAAATAACTTCCAACTTTTAAATATATTAAAAATAACCAAATATAGGAATTTAATAAAAAAAAAATTACAATGTGGCCTAGTCTATGGTTTATTAATTGTTTAAAATATGTGACTAACAAGCTATTGAGCTTAAAGCTTATTGAATATTTACAAATTATGTTATTTTTATATTTAAATAAAGTAACTACCAGATTTCGATTAAAAATGGATGTTCCTTAGATTTTTTTTAATTCTGAGCTTATAAAAATCCTTTTTGAAATAACTGTATAATCTGTAATCTGTATAATAAAAAGTGTATCATTCTAGCACACAACTCAGGTAATAGTCCTGCCTTGTGTGCCTCTTAGGCCTTGATTCTACTCAGAACAAAATTTGCGTGATAAACCTGTATTGTGTTCCTGGAGATAATATTATATGTGTGCATTTACATAAAATTGCTTCCCACAGTAGGAGCTTCGCTTATTAACTGCGTTTAATTAACATTATAAATAATATAATTAACATTAAAATAATAATAAATATTTTGGTGGACATTTCACACAGCGCCATCTAGCCCCAAAGTAAGCTAAGCATAGCTTGTGTCATGGGAACCACACAACTGATATCATACTTATATACTTTTTTGTAAATACATACATATAATACATATTGACGCCCAGACACATAACAAATATCTCCGTCATACAAATGCTTGTCCTGGGTGGGAATCGAACCCACGACCACCAGAATAGAAGGCAGGGTATACCAACTGAGTTGTGAGGCCGGTCGAATATAATTACTAAAATATTAATTTAGTATCTTCATCTCGATTAATGATTGTGGTTTCTTCGCTCCCCAACCGCCGCTGACCCGTGGCAACGCGTTTTTTCTACCGCCAGCTGCTAATGTTGCCATATCTCATCTCGTATATAACGTATTGTGGCCACATGCGACACCGTCGCGGTATTGTCCACCAAAGTTTAATAGGAGCCTTTGATATCCATTCACGATGCATATGTGTTATATGAAGCAGAAATTTTTGCGCCCATTTTGTTCTGAAGGTTTTTTCGTTTGAGATGCCTTTGGAGTAATCATTAAGAGGTAGTTTTGTAAGCGAATAAGTAGCGGAATAAGCAAGATGGTCCACCTGATGTTAAGCGGTAAGTTGTGCCTGAAACAAAACACGTCTTGGGGAAGACCCTTACTTAGGTAGGGAAGACCAAAGTCACAGTTTTTTGCGCCCGTAAGTTACGGATGGAAAGTCTCAAGTGACTGCAATTTTACTGGTATCCACACTTTTCAAATTGGAACTCAGTAACGCGAATACATTACTGCTTGGCGGCAGAACTAGTTCCCGCATGTTTTTTTAGTGAATAAAATTAAAAAGTAGTGTCTAGTCTGCTCTAGATCATTTATGTAATCTTGTATTTTCTCCATAAAAAACTTACACGAAAGGGTGCAAAAACTCACATGAGTTCCAGTACCTTTGTTATTTCAACTTAAGCAAATCTTGAAAGCTTAAAAGGTATAATCTCTACACCTGTCCACTGAATGGTCAAACCGTTTAAACCATTCAATGACCAAACTAAACAATAACAAACAACATAATCGGATTATATAAATCTGTAAACACTTACAAACCAAATCCAAATGTCGAATAACAAAATACTTCTTAACCCAATTAAGCGAACGCAACCAGAAAAAACCTTTTCAAACATTGATACCCTACAAAATTACAATTTTCACTTATTTGTACCTTATTTTGTTCCCCATAGAACTCAAAGTTTGGACTTGAATAAAGTTGGTAGTTCTCTGGTATCTCGTTGACGTATTGAATGTACCTTTGTATTTGCAAGCACAATAGCTAATGTACTCATGATCTTTTCAACATTGTCATCTACACTGAGTACTCAAAATCGCACAATGCTTTATCAAAAACTCAAAGTGAACCTTAAACCAAACGTGGAAAGTTCAATTTGTAATGTATTAAATTTTTAAATGTTGACATAACTTTGTACTGAGGTACGTAATTGAAATTTTGACTTTGGTAAATCGTGTGACGGGGTTTATCGCGTGGCGAATCGCAAATGTTTCAATTGACAACTCAGCTTGACGCTCCAGAGAAAGTCAGAGATTTGGTGACACTTTCATTGTAACATTTTTGCATTCACTGTTGTACCGTTACTTTGATATTCATTTTGAAATACCATTTTATTATGTTTATCAGGAAATGATGATATTAATTATGTTTTGCTTCATTGCAAATCGAAATTCAAATCAATATTTTAGGTACCTTGTGTAAGGGCTCAAGCCATACAGGCTTTCCCTAGTGCGGGATTCACTGGATATACAACCTGTTATAATTATTTTGAAGAAATAAAATAATTAGGTTTTTGTTTTGTTTAGTATGTTCTGGAAGCTTTTGTAATTACAATAATATGAGACACATATGTCTTGATTTTAATTTCTTACTGATATAACTACTAAGCATTATTAGTATGATATCGCAGGTACCAAGGACAAAATACTAACGACATATTTTAATAAATTTATGAATCTGCTTAAATTAAATACTTTTAGTTATATAACGAAATGACATTAAGAGGTAATTTTACCCACAACAATGGAAAATTGAGTAAGTCTTCTCTTTAATTATTTATTTTGATATTATTGATAAGTACCTAGGTATAAGTACCTATGTACTACCTGTTTGGTGGCAGAAATAGATATGTTAGCTCTTTAGAAAGCTTCCTTACATGTTAGTCGAATACGGAACTATTCATGTTTCTTAGTTTAAAGATTAGTTAGATCAAATATATTGTGGCGATGCCTCCATCCATTTATGGAAAACAACGCCGTTGGTCGCGTTTCTCTTCTAGTGTCGAAAATCCCTAAAACTTTTGTTTTCAATATCATGTTTCTTATAGTTTTATTATCATGTAAAAAAAAGTATCATATCTATTAAACACTGTATATCTCAGATTGTAGGTTTAATAATTGGACTATACTTTATAGTGCTGTGGTAGCCTTTTGCACCTGAGACACAGCGTTTCTAGTTCAGGTATAGTATAATTGTTACCTTTTATTAGATAGTAAGTCACAATGTTAATGTTAGCTTTTATAAAGATTAATTTATTGTATTTAGCAATTTATGTTTATAATTTCCTCAAAATGTGATAGAGTTTATAAGTCCGCCCTTATGGGAACCCTATGAAATCCACACATGCTTAAATTAGATATATCGTAGTTATTTTATTAACCGCACATCTGTTCCGCCACACCCATACATTTATGCATTGTGCAACACTTCACGTTGTCACCCCATTACAAAGTCACTGCGTTTTCAAACGTTCGGTGAGAAATAATGGCTAAAGTTTGCGCTTACAATTTGTTTTAAAATGTGCAGTACCCAAATGTAATCAACCATGAAAAATCACATATACCATATAATTTGACTTGCCTCATAGCTCAGTTGGTAGTAACATTGCCTTCTGCGCTGTAGGTCGTGGGTTCGATTCCCCAAGACAAACATTTGTGTGACATAAATGTTTGTCTGTGTCTGGATGTTAATATGTATTATATGTAGGTATGTATTTACAAAAAACTATGGACGCCATGTTAGACAGATTTGAAGTTTAATATTTTAATGACACTTTTTCTTGTTTCGCGAAAGACACAAATAGATAGTTTGACATCAAAGTAGGTTCGCTACCAACCATTAGCTTTTTATTAACTAACTAAAATTACATTGTTTTCCACAGAATTTTTATATTTTTTGTGACTGACAATCGAATAATTGCCTATTAATTGCTAATAACCGTTTATAAGTAGAGCACGGATATTTCTATGTTGCTGAAATACAGCCCTAAGTCATCAAAAGACATATACATACTATATAGAAAATGAAAGTAGTGCTGCCATCTGTGCCAAGTGCTACGACTGAAATAGCGCGTGGCAATTGTTACATCAACCCTCTAAAAGATGGCGGCACTAGGACATTTCCATATTACGGGCAAGTAGGTTGGAACTAGCTCGTTCTTGTTAGAATCTTCCGATTTGTGTTAGAAGTGATTTTCAAATAACTTTTCAAATAAGAGCATAATTATTACGTCGTAATAAATAAATCTTGAAATGGCTATAGAGCCCCTAACATTTTATTAACAATACAGCTACTTTTAACTTACTTACAGATGACATAAAAATAAAATAATGACAATAATTACATTTAAACGGAACTCATAAAACCCGGGCGAAGTGTGACGTTGACAAAACAGTAGGTAAGATGGAGTGACGTCATAAATTTGCTTTCCACCCCATTTGGGGGCTAAGCCTTCCTTGTGAAAAGGGCAACTTCATTGCGGAAAAGCTGAAAGAAACTGTTTTCAGCGGAACTGTTTCTTAAATAAGATAGGAAAATTACTACTTGACACGACAAGTGACAAGGTTCAGTAGATTATTTTAATAATGTGTTGAATCAGTAAAGTATATGTGAATCTATAGCAGCTACAGAAATTATAAATCTTTAAAATTTATATAGGGTTCTGTAGAATCATTTATTAGAAATATAAAATCTACACAATAAACATTTGTAGAAAAACATCTTACTTTTCTGAATTATGACCAGTTTAAATTCAGAATCAAGCATAGTTTATTAAGATAATTAATGTTTAAATGTTTTATAATTTCTAAATCAGTGACTTCTCCGCGACCTTCGAACAAATTTCTTTCTCTTTCACATTCACACATACTGGCCCCTTTAATGGATTACCTAGTATGGAGAGTGTCATTGCAAATGTGGCAATAAAGATAAAAAGATCCAAATACACATCAGAATGGTCAGCCTAGATAAGTACACTGCTGACTTCTCTCACTTAGCGCCACAAAGTCGGGTCTTTAGTTCTTTGGCCTCACAGCTCAGTTTGTAGTATCTCTGCCTTCTGCGCTATAAGGCCTGATTCAATCACCACCCAGGACAATCATTTGTGTGACAATCATAAATGTTTGTTCTTTAGTTGGGTGTTCACATAGATAGATAGATAGAAAATTATTTATTGCGCAAGGTAAAAATAAGTACATAGGCGAATTGAGTATTTTCTTCCAGCTAACCTTTGTGTAGTATGGACTGGAAGTGGTAGCTGGGTGTTTAATATATACTAAAAGTATGTATTTACATAATGTATGTCTAGTTTCGATTACGAGCTAAGTGTAATCAGTTTGGGGCTTGGCAATGTGTGAAATGTGCACCAAATTTTAAGTGTGTATGTGTATTTTTAGTGAGTGTAATTTCTACCAGCCACTTGAGACAATTTGTCGTTCTACCAGGATAAGCGTTGCGCTACGCTACGTGTACTTATTCGCAGTTTCCACCCGAGAACTCTTCTACGTTTATCGTTGCTTCTGCATGAACCCATAAATATTTATGCGCTCTACCAAAATATGCTTTTCGAAATAACTCTTAAAATACTTAACACGAATATTAGAAAGCATCTTAAAGTGATATCTAGATATCTGCAAATATAGATATCACTTTAGGATGATATCTAGATGTCTGTGTCCCGTGTTAGGCTAAACCCTTTCTCCCACTTATCCATGAGTAGCATGTGCATGTGTTCTTCTAAAAACGCGGTTTATTCTACGTTTGTTATACGTGTCATTTGCACAAAATGAAATCCTTTGCACCACACTGTCGAGAAAGGGTCCGTTTCACTAGTAGGAGTAGTAGTAGTAGTATAGTAAAAATAGTAGTAGTAATAGTAATATTTGTCTACCTGTAACAGTAGGAACATTAATACGCTGGTACTATCCAATAACACTCTTTATTATAACAACATTTACAAGCCACTTACATATTCAAATGTTGGGTAGGCCAACAATAGAGTAGCAAACTTAAACATCTAAATAATTAATTAATGAGTCTTGGAACTAAGACTTCAAGTAGTTTAGAGGCGTGTTCCAACTCGGCCTAAATAAGCCGTGAATAAGATATTGTTTTGTCTTGGGAACTGAAAATTGTAGTATATGATAGTCATACGTGTGCATAATGAAGCTGTAATTTTATTGGGAGTTTCCTGTGAGAGTTTCTTTTATGTTATGTAGGTGATATAACTAGCTGACGGCCCACCTGATATTAAGTGGTAACCGCCGTCCATGGACAACAGCAATACGACTCAAATCCTCTGCACCAGAGTACGAGATGACTCAAATCATCACCTCGAGACGGGGATGTTACTTCTCATGCGCCTGCAATTTCACCGGCACCCACTCCCTTCCACCGGAACACAACAACACGATTGCATCATTGGTGGCAGTACTTCTCCGGGCGAAGTTAACACAAGTTCTACTAAAATTTGGTTCAAAGTCTAAGTTGCTAAGCTAAGCTAGTCCAAAAAACTTTGTTATCATTTAAATCATAAAGAAATAGAATAAGATTAGAATAGAATAACGTTATCTTCTTTTTATCCCGGAAAAATGAGGGCAAAGCCGTGGGACGGCTTGTTTTTAAACTCTTCACTCAAGCCGTAATAAAAATGGAAACACTTGTAAACCTCAATTTCGCAGCCAACCGTAAATTGCCTCTAAGTACTACGAGCTACGGTTTGTGTAGCACCGTAGTCGCGTAGCAGCTACACTTGCATTAATCTGTGAGAACCATGAAACAACTGCAGGCTTTAATCTAGAAAGATAGCCAGATGATAGATGGATCATGAAAAGTAATATTTTTCTCCTTCACTGTCTTGAGAACTTGCAAAAAATTGTTCCAAGTGAAAAATTTATTGCTCTTTAAAGATGGGCAACGCAACGCTAGACCACCGCGGTCTTAGTCTCTTGTCAGTAGTAGGTACAAACTGTCATATGATATGATATGACTTTTTTGTATGTGATGGCACATGTAACTTAACTGATTATACGAGTGACTCTTTCCCATGATAGCAGATACAAAAGCTGGGCCAAAGCTGGCTAGATTGCGGGAGACAGTCGTATTGCATTGCCCCTGCTAACTGAGTATTGAAGATGAAATCTCATGTACCTGTAATTTCACCTACCTTACATACATTGTACCGCAAAACATAATAATTGGCTACGGCTGATCTCAGTCATTCATTTTATACTCATATATAAATTAATAAATAAACAACAAAAAATAAAAATGTTGCCTGATAGACGTTATTTGAACCAACACCACCCATTTGACATTCATGTTGTTATTTTCGATAGTCTTTTGATTATTGTTTGTGGTTTGAGTTAAGGTTTGACCAACAGTAAAATTATCTATAGTTGTATCTATAGAATAAGTTATTTCTGTTAGCTATGTCTGAAGTTATATATATCGAAGCTTCTAAGTCGCTAATACACCCCAGAGAGCGTTGACCTGCATAATAAAGATGGAGCCTGCACAAGCTTCCGAGGAAAACACATCTCTTAAATCATTGGCCTAGATTTACTCTAAACCATAATCGTTAATATTGTACCAAACAACTCCACAGCATCTAATAAGCTGTTACGTTCACAAAAGAGACTAAATACGATCGTATTCACAAATTGCGGATTTATTAGATCAAATCCTTTGACAAATGAATGAAAAATAGACGCCACCGTGTCTGTTCTTCCGTCAATGTTGGAACAATGCTATCGTTAAACTACATTTCCCTTCGAACAACGTAAGGTATTTTAAGCCCTATTTCCAAGGCTGTAACGGCTAAGGGATGATAACACGGGTTGTTGGTTAATTCACAAATTGTAACAAATAACTCTCGACTTTATCGACGTGGACATAAAGACAAAAGCAATAAAGCAGCGCTGGCACTCCATTCCACGTCCGCGCAGTCGCCGCGGTGCGCCGGCAGTGTGCTTGGTGGCGCCACTAAGCTCGGTTGTCTAACCTCTTTGCTCAGCCTCCGATGAACAAGCCATTTGTGTAAATTAAAAAAAAACCTGTCAATTCCCGCCTTCCATTATAAAGTAAAAAATTCGAAACGAAACCTCATTAGTGTTAAAAACTAGATTTTCGACCAAATTATTGATTGTAGACAATTAAAATACCAGAAGTTGAGTCAATTAATTTTTCTATTGATTTTCCTTTATTGTGCGTATTTTGATGAGTGTCGTCAGAGGCGCCCAACCTTTGCCGTGTCGTGTATAAGTTACGTAACTGTTCCGGGGAAAATCGATATCCCGGTCGTATAAATAGCGAGCCACGATTGGGAACAGCTGGCCGGGAGCCAGCCATGCAGCCTACGGTAAGAAATTGTACAAAATTGTTTTAATAACATGGCATACATCAAATTTATATATCATTTTATACAACATAGAAAACGCACCGAACTACCGAAGATTTTTGACTTTAATTCATAATGTTCATTCGCTACTGATTACAGAAGCAGTGTTATCGCTGAATTCAGAAGTACAGGGATCATGACAATGATCATATGATTGAATTTAAAATAATAAAACATTGATCACTAAGACATCGCTAAATAACCATTCTGATAAAGACCTGTTTATGTACCAGGAAACAGTTTATACGCCCATAATAGTGATTTAACATATTATTTCACACTCAAACAAAAAGTTCTAGGAATTTGAATGAAAAACTCATTGAACTAATGCAGTATAAATGTAACGGTTAAACTATAAATAGAAATCGTAGCCTCGCAGATTGCTACGCCGTTGCCAGTGTCGTAGAGCTGTAGTACATCGGTTCAATCAGTTTCCTTATCCTTGACAAAGGTATGCGTTTTACATAAAAAACAAAAAAGTAAGATACATTTTTGAATCCTTAATTTTTTTTTTTTATTACAAAGAAACCAGAGTTATTATCTTGAGGCATTCATTCAAAGTCAAAATGGGATTGGATGTATAAAAGAAGATATTGCAATAAAAATTAAGGACACTTTTTTACTTTTTATCAAATTGTATAAATACATTTTAGTAGCAGTAGAATCTATGCCAAGTTCATCCGGGGAAGCACTGCCACCATACACATTTATGCCGCGAAGCAGTGATACATTGAGGTTACTGTATCCGGTTTTAAAGATGTCACCGCTTACATTTACAGGAACATAAGACGTTCCAACTTCTCGTCTCAAGAGTTACGGGTGCAATAAGCAAGTTGAGTCTTACATACTTTACTAGTGGAAGATCCATGTCACATAGTTCTTAGGGCAGAGCATATCGGTTAACATTATGTAAGCCATCTGCTCGTTCTTAGCTACCGTAATAAAGAAAATCATACCCAAACCCGCTTACACTCAAAATCTTTTCCTGAAAGATTCATGAAACATCTTCCTCGCCTCTGTCAGGAGTGAAATGTCACGAACCGTAGTTCAAAAGGTCAACACGAGACAAAAACATGAATATTCTTTAAGAGGTAATTACAATTGGCTCTAGGGTAAGAATACCTCTAATACTTTTTTACGTCTACCCTCTCAAATAGCGGTAGTGCATAAAGGTCGTGCAGGTATTCGACTTATGTAATATAAAAGGTGTTTGTAAAAATATAACACCAACAGGTATGTACTATTATAAATAATAAATAAATAAATATTGATGGACATTTCATAAAGTGCCATCTAGCACCAAAGTAAGCTAAGCATAGCTTATCATGGGAACCAGACAACTGATAAAACACTTATATACTTTTTGTAAATACACACATATAATATATATTAACACCGAGACACAGAACTAAACATCAATGCTCATCACACAAATGTTGTCCTGGGTGGGAATCGAACCCACGACCTGCAGCACTGAAGGGTTACCAACTGAGCTGTATGGCCAGTCAAATTATGTTTCACTTCCCCTAAGCAAAAAAAGTCCCACAATTTTGATTTAACTAGATGTATATACAGTTAATATTGTTTTCTTGGATCAGCGTGTGTGAGAACGCGCCATCTGTCTAAGCTTTGGAAGGAATAAATATTATAGATTACTGTGGCCTAGTTTCGATTGTAGGATTAAAGCGTATTGCGAGAATCCAGATATAATAGAAGACCTAATAATAAATTGGAAAAAAGGAGACATAAATCAGTTTGTAGATACATTCTATCCGGGTCGTGGGTTCAAATCTGTCTTATATCTCAACCTTCCTATGTAACAAAAAATGACAACACGACAGCTGGTAACTACAAGTAATTTTATTACTGTCACCAGATCTCCCGAACAAGGGCGATGAAAGAATTATTGCTCCACAAAGAATCTGCTTAAATGTCCTTTGCTTGCGATATGGGTCGTGGGTTTGAATCATTAACGAGTTTAAGCTTCCAGTAAAAGAAAAGGGTGATGATATAGTTGTTTTGTATGGCAGTTTTAATATCTTAACCTCATGTAAGAATTTGGCGATATCCTAACGCTACCTATATTGGATCTTGTAGCACATGAGTGATAGTTCCCAAACCAAGCGTTACATGGCGTCTACATTGGCTACCCATGAATGTGAATGTGACCAGAAGACTAAACAAACAGAAGGCCAGAAGACCACGTGATTGGAAGACTAAAAGTAAAGAAGACCAGGAGACCAGAAGATCAGAAAACCGATTTGACCGATGGATTATTCTATTTGGTTCCCCGATTGAGAGAGATTCGCATTCGCACGTTTATCATACACCTGACGTTTCATATTATAGTATTTCAACCGTGCGACCACAAACGTAGAATGGGTAAACTGTCCGTTCATATAGAATTGATACTTTCAAAACGGTGAGGAAATTTTGACGAAAACGAAGACATCCGTTAAGGGTACAAAGTTGCCTTATTTTTTTATTCGATACGCACTTTAATTCTTTCAGACAACTGACACGAATAATAACAGAAGGGCATTTAAAATTTATAAATTAAAAAAAAAATCATAATTTTCATTTTATTTCCAAAATCTCCTATTAATATACAGTGGTAAACGAGGTGATAAGTCAAACGTAGTTTAAAGTAATCCGATAGCATATAGGCTTTGGAATTTGTAGGTTTTCACGGCACTAGAATTACATAATCTGTAGCAAATACAAGATACGTTGTCATTTATAGTTTGACTCAATATCTCTAAGACTGATATCTCTTGAGAATGAGCTTGAGCCAAATGAGACTAAACGCTTACTCACTCATACTCCTGTTCTAGGCATATCTGTGTCGCAGTTGGTATTATACAATTTTATACCGCAGACATCCAAGATCAACCAACTTATCACATATTATGTTTTCCCCAAAATATACCCTATACCAACACATATGTGATATATGAACATACGATAACACTGAATTTTTACATTTATATCATATTTTACATTCACATTAATAATTCGTTTTTTTTTATGTAATTGAAGTCTCGGAGCGAGCTGACGGCCCACCTGATGTTAAGTGGTAATCGCCGCCCATAGACAACAGCAATACCACTCAAGTCCTCTCCATAGTAAGAGATGACTCAAGTCAATAAACTATAGGTCCTGTAGCCTTGCCAAGCAAACCAGACATTCTGTCTAGACATATAATGGCTTTTCATGTAGTAACTAGAAACTTTACATGGTGTAGTAATAGGCCTTGACAGAAATTTATCAATTTTACTAATCTCTTGTATTAATTTATGCATTACATATTTGGCAGTAATTAATAAGTTTCAGTATTATTTATAATAATAAATATAATGTATACAAATAATGCAATTTGATAAAATTCTTTATCAAAGATGAATAAATATATGTTTTAGAATATTTTCTAACAATACATGTAACGTTTTAATGTTATCCGAGGCAGATATGAACAACCCCGTCCAAAAAGGCGTATGGAAAAGCACATTATTTCGCCATTTTGAACTCTACACCAAAAGGAATACAAACCGAACTAAATTATCTACAATATTTAGCTGCGGGCTGATCGTATGAGATATTTATCGCGCTGATTGAGGCTGACATTATCATTTCTATCTGAATTGGAATTGGAGAAATGTTAACTTTTGTGTCTTTCTCATACATACATTCTATGTTTCCTTGAACTCAAATACACATTATATAATATTATGTATGACTCATTTAAAACCTTTCGTGAAACTTAAAATGTATGAATGTTCAGACTAAGCTAGTAATTTAGTCGAGTGGCCATTTATAATATTTAGTAGTTAAATGTTTCTGAATAATTCATGTTTTAATAAAGTAAAAAAAAAATAAGTAAGAGATAACTCAAGTCGCAAAATATATTGCATTAAATTACCACGTAGTTGTTACATCTTGTATTAAATGTATAGTACATCGAAATACAGCGCTAACATCGCGGCGGATGCTCGTAGTACTCTGGTAGTGAGTCACCGGTGACGTCATACACTCTGACGTCACCACAGTAGGTCAAGTGAGACATTTGGCGAGCTTACGCTCCCAATGTTCATACAATTTATAGGTCACCTTTGTGCGTGAAAACAGTTTTATCCCGCTGCAAATTGTTGAAAGTTGTACGATCTTGCACCAAAGGAGCCTCATTGAGGCGCATTTTAAATCTTTTCACCACACTGCTGAGATCTAGTGACTCCACTAGTACTAGTAAAACGATCTTTTTTTATGAATAAATAAATATTGGATGATATTGCACGCACCACAGAATATCCCCAAACTAATATTACCTCTTGCACTATCGTAAGTAGATATCTGATATAATACTTATAATAATAAATATAAAAAAATGGTTGTCTGTAAAGTCGGTTTACTGACGATAGTTGAACATGACAACGTCTTAAGAAAATACTGATGGAATGGTAGCATTTTTCAAAAGAAAATTTTAATTTCATTTGTTTAATAGATTTGTATGTATATAGAGAAGGAGGTAATTGGAAATCACAATGAAATTGATCAAGTTAGATTTATTTGTACGCATAAATACAATTATGTCAATTTTTTTTTTACAATTTAATAGTTTTACACTGCACTTGATACTCGATCAAAACATGTAAATGTAAGTATTAGTAGCTGTCCACGCAGACGCATCGCTCACTCAAGTAGGAGAGAGACGGATGTCGAACGCTGCCGAACGCAAAGGCCGATTGTGCTTCTTTGTCGCTCGTTCCGCGCTCTCGCTTGCACTTGCACAAGCCTTACATGGAACGCCTCAGAGCGAGGTAACGACGCATGAGTCATGTTTTTTCGTGCGTGCAGCCGGCTCTATCGAATTATAAGACATTGTCATGTCAAAAAAGACGTGTAGCACTCGGAGACTGCCGCGGTAAAGCTATTGCGCGTGATATTTCAAAAAGTCATTAAAAGTTCTGGTATTTATCGAAAGATGGAAAAACTAAAAAGTATCACCGCTGTGCCGGTCGGAGTGGGGGGTGTTAGGTTTTTTTCGTTACGGAATTTCTGGATTCGGTCTCCACGCTCAAGGCCCGCCATAGAAGCTATGCAATAGCTTAATAATTAACGAGGGACATTTCACACAGCTCCGTCTAGCCCCAAAATGAGCTAAGTAAATAGGTATCATGGGAACCAGACAACTGATATAAAAAATGGTTGTCTGTAAAGTCGGTTTACTGACGATAGTTGAACGTGACAACGTCTTAAGAAAATACTGATGGAATGGTAGCATTTTTCAAAAGAAAATTTTAATTTCATTTGTTTAATAGATTTGTATGTATATAGAGAAGGAGGTAATTGGAAATCACAATGAAATTGATCAAGTTAGATTTATTTGTACGCATAAATACAATTATGTCAATTTTTTTTTTACAATTTAATAGTTTTACACTGCACTTGATACTCGATCAAAACATGTAAATGTAAGTATTAGCAGCTGTCCACGCAGACGCATCGCTCACTCAAGTAGGAGAGAGACGGATGTCGAACGCTGCCGAACGCAAAGGCCGATTGTGCTTCTTTGTCGCTCGTTCCGCGCTCTCGCTTGCACTTGCACAAGCCTTACATGGAACGCCTCAGAGCGAGGTAACGCCGCATGAGTCATGTTTTTTCGTGCGTGCAGCCGGCTCTATCGAATTATAAGACGTTGTCACGTCAATAAATACTTTTTTGTAAATAGATATCAACAGCCAGACACAGAACAAACACCTATGTTCGTCACACAAATGTTTGTCATGGGTGGGAATCGAACCCACGACCTACAGCGCAGAAGGTAGGGTTACTAGCAACTGAGCTATGAGGCCAGTCCAATTGAACTGTATCTCGGTGAAAAAGACGTAAATCTATGTGAACCCATCGCGTGACGTAACCAACAAGAAAACGCCGCCAAACCAACTTATCCCCCGGGAACCAAGTTACGGATTCAATTATTCCATTTCGTTTGAATTGTTGTATTCTCTGACTTGCCGTTTTACTTTATTCACAAGAGATTTATCCACGATTATATAAATACGAGAATGGCTACGTGTAACGAAATCGATTAATCGTTCGGAAATGTTTCAGCTGTATTTGTGAAAATATATTTTAGGTTTCTGCGACTCGGAAACAGGTTGGCAAATTGTTTGGTATACGAATCTACTTAGTGTTATAATTTAAGTATTATATCAGTTGTCTGTTTCCAATGAGACAAACTATGCGTAGCTTACTTTAAGGTCTAGATGACGCTGTGTGAAATGTCCACCAATATTATTACTCTATTAGAGGTATTATAATTGTCAGATTTATGTTATCTGTTATTTTTTTTACGTTTGACGCTTTTATTCAGTAATTTGCTTACGATAAAACATTTATTTACTTAAATTTTAATGCAATTTCTATGGTAGGGAAACATGTCTTAATTTTTATACACTTGGGATTTTTATGAATTTGTAGTGTACCAGCCATAATAACGAATATCCTGAGAAAATTTTAACTGATTACGTATTATGATTCAAAAGATAATCTCTTAAAGAAGGACACACAGACACACGCTTAGGCTAAGTATTATAGGGTCCTTTGCGGCTTAATAATAGAGTTCCGTTCCTTGAACAAGGAACCCTAATATATACCACCTAAAAAATGTTGCCCTCTCCTGATTTAAACAATAGGTATAGCAATAGGTATTTGTATTGGATGCTTGGCGCGCTGCTCCATAAAACCTTGCAAATACTTGAAATATACAAGAGAAATAGCTACGAAATACCTTACACGCGAATAACTTCGGAAATATTATGGCTTCTTTCAATAGATCCTTTACAGCTTTCTTCTCAGATCAATACGGACCTTCACCGCAAAACAACCCTTACGCCAACTGAATAGAGTTTTAAAATAAATAACCAATATTTGAGAAAACATTTTGGTACGGTATAGTTATTTTTAATGGTAAACGCTAAGCTTACTTTCCAGTGTGTCCCATTTTTGACGTGTCAACGTCTTATAATTCGATAGAACCGGCTGCACGCACGAAAAAACATGACTCATGCGGCGTTACCTCGCTCTGAGGCGTTCCATGTAAGGCTTGTGCAAGTGCAAGCGAGAGCGCGGAACGAGCGACAAAGAAGCACAATCGGCCTTTGCGTTCGGCAGCGTTCGACATCCGTCTCTCTCCTACTTGAGTGAGCGATGCGTCTGCGTGGACAGCTGCTAATACTTACATTTACATGTTTTGATCGAGTATCAAGTGCATATATACATAAAAATCTATTAAACAAATGAAATTAAAATTTTCTTTTGAAAAATGCTACCATTCCATCAGTATTTTCTTAAGACGTTGACACGTTCAACTATCGTCAGTAAACCGACTTTACAGACAACCATTTTTTTTTTAAATGATTCCACTCTCGTAATATTTTGTGTTATTTTTGGTCTATATTGGAAGCAATATATTGAACAAACTGTAGATATTTCAATTGTATTGAGACAGCCTACGTAATCAATTTCTTGATTTTTACCCTTATGGGAAGAAAAATGTATTTTATAACGACAATGTCGCGTAAAAAAGACATACAGTAAAATATTTCTAAGAAATTGTTAGCCGAGGCATTCATGGGAAAACAGTGGGCGTGATTAGCTCACCGCTTGTCACGTCTACGCCCCCACGACACTGTAACAAGTGGTTTGCGTGTGTGCGAACGGTATCACAATAAATCATAACCTAGTTACACCCAAGATTAGTAAGCAATTAGTTGTTTTGTTTAAAGAAATTGCACTGATTTGAATTGTGAGAAACGTTCTCAAACTAAGGGATAAAATATATTTTATTTGCTGAAACATGTGTAAATAACATTATATACAGATCATACAATCGTTGACAGTCGGGAACAGGTGAATATGTATTAAATGACACTACACTTGATTTAAAAGTCTTACGGGTTAGTTTAGACCATAAATTATTTAGTTTCCTAAATAAGCACTATTATATAACCCTGCAAAGTTTCAAAGTAAGCTTAAATTACTTAAAGATAATCTAATATAAATCTAATAAAACGTTTATTTTTATGGGGAAATTCCACCTTCACGGGATTTCTAGCTTTATTCATAACTAGCTGTTGCCCGCGACTTCGTCCGCGTGGAATTCGGTTTTATCATGCACCCCTATTTTACCCCTCGGAAAAGTAGCCTAAGTTACCTTGTTACATCAGCTATCTGCCAGTGAAAGTCCCGTCAAAATCAGTCCAGCCATTTCAGAGATTAGCCGGAACAAACAGACAGACAGAGAGAGACAGACAGACGGACAAAAATTGTAAAAAAATTGTTTTAGTATATGTACCGTGTATACATCCATATGCACTTAGTAAAAAGCGGTTAATGTATTACAAACAGACACTCCAATTTTATTTATTTGTATAGATGTATAGATTTAAACACGCCAACATACATACAAGCACAATCAAAAAATAGAAAGTAACAAAGCAAAATTCACGTTCACTTTCGAACCCACATCACACACAGTACGTTCCGACAAAATGAAATTACTGATCTAACCCACCCCGAGTGAACTGCAAAATATCCGATCACCTTAAAGCTTATTTAGACAAGATGGGGGGGCTTCGAATGACAAGGGAGAGGAGATCTAAACCATAACGATATAGACTCAAACATAACTCCCGAAGAGTATTTTCGTATCCTTTATAACATAGTGTGATCTAATTTGGGTAAAGGAATGTTCAACTCTTATGCAATAAAATGTTATGAAATATTTTACTGTAGGGTATCTTGTAAATTATGTTTCTTAGTAGCTATTTTAATTAAGATTTGGTTTTGTATGTTTTTGTAATGGTTTGTTTTTATTCTATTTAGTGTAATTTATAATTTGTAATTTTTATTGTGGAGTCAATAAAAACATTTTCTTTCTTTCTAATGTCACATAGTTTCAAACTTAATTTTACATTTTTTAAGCTATTGCATAGCTTCTATCGCGGGCCTTGAGCGTGGAGACCGAATCCAGAAATTCCGTAGCGAAAAAAACCTAACACCCCCCACTCCAACCGGCACAGCGGTGATACTTTTTAGTTCCATCTATCGATAAATACCAGAACTTTTAATGACTTTTTGAAATATCACGCGCAATAGCTTTACCGCGGCAGTCTCCGAGTGCCACACGTCTTTTTTTTTGACTTGTGGTTTTACTACAAGTCCTCTAAAGACATACATACATATGTTACGTTTAGTAATTTATATACACAAGTCACCATTTAATTCATGATCTCGAAAGGTGGTTAACAAAAACAGACACAAAATCCATCGCCTAAGCTACCAACTTATTCAAAAACCTGCAATTAATAGTACATAGTGTTACAATAATACAGATTGCCTTCCTGCGTTAGTATGTAACGCTTTTACTTAAGCGTAATATTTTTTTATATGCAAAGCAACCTTTCGTCAGCATTAATAAACTCCCACATTCAAACATTTAACGATATTAATATTGTATTCGCTGTTATAAACCCAAAACCTACATTATAATAATAATATAATAATATAATGGTGGACATTTCACACAGTGCCATCTAGTCCCAAAGTAAGCTAAGCATAGCTTGTATCATGGGACCCAGACAACTGATATAATACTTATATACTTTTCTTTTGTAAATACATACATATAATACATATTAACACCCAGACACAGAAGAAACATCAATGTTACAAATGTCACTTAAATGTTTGTTCTGAGTGGGGATCGAACCCACAACCTACAGCGCAGAAGATAGGGTTACTAACCAACTGAGCTATGAGGCCAGTCAACATTATACAGAACATCCAGTATATCCTGAGTTGAAAACGTGATGTAACTCACAGCAGATCTCCGGTTTCCAGAGGTCTGGGTATGACGGTGGCACGCTGGCGATCGATACTCTCTGCATATCAGAGGTCGTCTGTTTGTGCATTTGGATAAAGTAACTTTACGCAGGACAAATTTTCTATTATGTCGCGATCGTTAAAGATATGGGCAAACACAAGTCACATATATAATAGGTACGTCATGATACGTTTGGTTGGAAATTATACATAAAAAATAAATATTGTATTTACAATCAAACCATTTTGACTGGCCTCAGTTGGTAGTAACCTTGCCTTCTGCGCTGTAGATCGTGGGTTCGATTCCCATCCAGGACAAACATTTGTGTGATGAACGTTGACGTTTGTTCTGTGTCTGGGTGTTAATATGTATAGGTATGTATTAAAAAAAAAAATGGTTGTCTGTAAAGTCGGTTTACTGACGATAGTTGAACATGACAACGTCTTAAGAAAATACTGATGGAATGGTAGCATTTTTCAAAAGAAAATTTTAATTTCATTTGTTTAATAGATTTGTATATATATAGAGAAGGAGGTAATTGGAAATCACAATGAAATTGATCAAGTTAGATTTATTTGTACGCATAAATACAATTATGTCAATTTTTTTTTTACAATTTAATAGTTTTACACTGCACTTGATACTCGATCAAAACATGTAAATGTAAGTATTAGCAGCTGTCCACGCAGACGCATCGCTCACTCAAGTAGGAGAGAGACGGATGTCGAACGCTGCCGAACGCAAAGGCCGATTGTGCTTCTTTGTCGCTCGTTCCGCGCTCTCGCTTGCACTTGCACAAGCCTTACATGGAACGCCTCAGAGCGAGGTAACGCCGCATGAGTCATGTTTTTTCGTGCGTGCAGCCGGCTCTATCGAATTATAAGACATTGTCATGTCAAAAAGGATATAAGTATTATATCAGTTGTCTAATTCCCATGATACAAGCTATGCTTAGCTTACTTTGGGGCTATATGGCGCTGTGTTAAATGTCCACTAATATTTATTTATTTAATCATATAAAATTTAAGCAAAAAAATTAAAAGTATAAAGACATACATTAAATAAGTAAATAGTAATGAAATGTTTAATTAAAAAATACACAATTATGCTGTAATTATAGGGTATTGTATAGTTTAAAGTTGTTATCAAATTAGTAGTAATCCTATAAGATTTTAAAAACGAACAATAAGTCGAATGTGACTGGAGGAGCTGTGAGTAGATTGTTCCACTGAGTGATTCCAGTCACGGGCCCATCTGCATAATTGATGGCACTCGATACGGCTTTTGGTCGACATTATCTAAATTCTGTACGAACTCCTCGAATCCTGTGAGGAAAAGCCGAGTGATTGTTTTTCTGATTGTTAAAAGTCTGATTTAGAATGAAAATCACTACCTGTATTTTTTTAGTAATGATTGAGGACATAATGAACATCTCCCCTTTTTTGAAATATGAGTTTTACGGTTTAGTGTTGTTGGTAATTGAATAATTATTAATTAAATAACAAATCAGTGGCCTAAAGTGATTTTAAAATTTGATGATACCACGTATGTCCATGGCCTCAATTTAAAAATGTTCTAAATGTTAGTTCAATAAAGCGTGTTGTTATGATATTGTGTGGTCAATTTATTTTATTCAAGGGTCTACTTGAGTTTGAAGTATAACTCAAAATCTTAATTTTCATATAGGAAAAACCTGACTTGAATATTATCATGCGTCGGTAGGAGTGGATCTATAATTTTTAATAATGTTTGTTTTTTATTTTATGACGAACTAATCACTCACACACACACGTCATAAGTGACAGCCCATGTTTTGTCCCATATTTTTTCTTAATAAATAAAAACAAATAAAATAATAACTTCAAGTCCGATCGAAACCAAACAGTAGATAGATTAAGTAACGCCAAATGTGTGAATGACACAGATGTCTGCCACAAATTCTAAATACATCTAATTTCAGTTATGAGTTTCAAACATGATACTCCACGGCTAAAACACACCATTAGCTTTACCTCAATCAGAACCTTTTCCCTTCAATCAGCCTTCTCTCATTTTCATTACATAATGTTAGCTTACATCTTAGATATCCCGGCTAGAAATATCGAGTTCAAAAGTTTAAGGACTTAACTAGTGGGATGGAGAACTTTTACTTTAATCTCAAATTTTGCTCCTGACGCGGCCAATGTTTGTGTAACTCTAAGAGCTGACCTGAATAAAATTATGTTTTGTTGGTAGAAAATCGACCCTCGAAGTTTATTCTTGGTATCCAACAATGGTTCTTTGTAATGCTCCGCGACCGATGCGCAATGGCTTTAATACAAATAGGACTGGCCTCACAGCTCAGTTGGTAGTCACCCTGCCTAATGCGCTGTCGTGGGTTCGATTCCCACCCAGGACAAACATTTGTGTGACGAACATAGATGTTTTTTCTGTGTCTGGGTGTTGATATGTATTATGTATGTCTCGGCCCATAACAACCGATGCGGCTTGGGTCCTCCCCTACTAGGTACAACAAGACCCAAGTCGCATCGTATGCTCCCGTAACTATGAGACGTATAGGTGGAATGTCTCATGTGCCTGTAATTTCACCGGCAACCACACCTTGTATGCACTATGAATTAATTTACTATTCAATATTCAACACTCCATGAATATTGCATAGTGTAATAACCACTGAACAGTACACGTCATGTGAAGCGACGTGAGTCGTTGCGTTGCTACAGACTACTACATTGTTGGCGCTATATGATCGCATCTCAGATAAAAAAAATGACAACAAAACATTTATTTATTCTTCCAAAGATGACAGCAAGCTGTCACAAACTGACACTTACATAACGATCAAAAGATCAAAACCAAATTACAAAACAGCGGATGCATTCGGTTAACGGAATCCTGCATGGAAAAGAATGGAGACAATAAGCTCACGACAAACGATTCAACAATATTTTAACTCACAGAGAAGAAAGTGCGTGATAACCACTAATTTGAAGAAAATACTCGTCGACCAATATACTGATAACCTCTAAAAGTTACTAATTAAAGTTAGCTCAAATTAATCGATTAACTTTAGAGATACGAGTTTCTTGAACTTTATCTCCTGTTATTACAGGCACATTAGAGTATATAATAAATAATTAATGGTGGACATTTCACACAGTGCCATCAAGCCCCAAAGTAAGCTTAGCATAGCTTGTGTCATGGCAACCAGACAACTGATATAATACTTAAATTTTATTTTTGTAAATACATACATTTATTACATATTGACTCCCAGACACAACAAATATCTATATTCGACATACAAATGTTTGTTCTGGGTGGGAATCGAATCCACGACCTACATAGAAGGCAGGGTTACTACCAACTGAGCTGTGAGCCCAGTATCGGGATGATAACCCATAGGTCAACCTACAAAGTTGTACGTATACGGTCATTAGTCACAATTTGCGCATTATCACGTCAAGCTGTCAAATGTTATTACCAACACACAAATGATGTATTTATTTGATTCGCAGAGGATGAGACGACCCCGCCGCCACCGCTGGCTGACGGTCTCAGTCTTCTTCATAGCGTACTCAGTGTTCCAAGCTGTGTTCAGCGCCTCCATCACGCCGGAGACGACTGAACTGGACAAGGAGTTAGGCGATACTCCTCAGTATGAAGTCACCACGCCCAAGAGTGAAGATACTAAAGGTTAGACGGAGTTGTTAATCGATTAAGGAGTGTCTGGAATCACGAACCATCGATTAATCTGTAAGGACTGCTCATGGCTTCCTTTGTGTTTAGTTTGAACGTAACACACGTATTTCTTTCCATGCTGTAGATGAACCAAAAGAAACGACTCTTGCTGGTGCTGATGTGAAAGAAAATGAAGAAGACACTTCTGGAGAAGGAGACAAGAAGAAGATGAAAGGTCTCTTGGACGAAGAAGATGACAAGAAAACGCAAAAGGATGCTGGATATAAAGATGTGAGGATGATTTAATAGAGATTGTTTCCATAGTTTACTGTAGTACCAACTGAGGCGATCCCAAACTTAATTTAAACCCTCCTATAAATAATATCCTTATGTTCCACACGGACTCAAAAAGATAGCAGTCTTAGTAATAGTTGGTAATAATAATGGCACAAATTATTATATACAAAGTTTAACGCGAAATAAAAAAAATTACAGTCAATGAAAATTTTTATCGAAATAAATAATTGGGAAATGTTGATACATATGATTTTTCCCTTCCACCAACTGAATGCAGAAACAAAAAATTACTGAGATTTAACACGTCCTCGTAAATATTTCACTGCTAGTTATCAACGAAACGTGTAAAATCATTCCGTTTGAATACTGAAGGCGATAAAGTTACAAATACGTTAAATATTAATGACAACAATTATGCTTCTCAATTCAGGACGACGAAATGATAAGGCTTCGTGAAGGAGAGACGAGACTGCTGATGAAGTCTTCCATACCCACCGTGCATCCTCTCAGAGGGAACTGCACACCGCCTGCTATTGAACAAGTGAGTAGAACAAACAGTGAATTGTTGTGGTCAATTCTTGTGAATTGCTAATGACGAAATTAGAATTAATATTGGATCAACTTTTTGATCCAATATAATTTTTTTTTTCCCTTGATTTTTTGAATGGCCTGATCTGCTCTCCGCTAAGAGCAGCCTCCAGACTACTATGGATTCGGGCACTAACGCTTTGCCAACGCTGAACTGCAGTCAGATACATGTTGCGATTATAATCGTACTTGCTTTTTAACCACATAATATAAATGAGTGGTCTTCTTCTTCTTCGAGTCACCGGTTCTCTCGAACCAGTTGGTGAAAGGATTGTTAGTGCGCCTCAAGGAGGCTCCTTTCGTGCACTTGACACATGTCTTCGAATTTTAAGTTCTAGGATATGTCGGTTTCTTCACTATGTGGTATTGCGCACATAAATCTTTCAATTGAAAACTCATAGGTGCACGTCGGGATTTGAACCGGCGACCTCCGGATTGAAACTCGGGGTCAGTAGGTACCACTAGACCACCTCGCTCTCGAATGAGTGGTGAAATGAGCAGATGAACTGATTATATGCCTCATCTTCTGAGTATTTCAAAAACTGTGGAACGACAATATTGTATCAGTGTTTGGTGATAGTGTGATAAACGTGCGTAGACAAAGACACATACATTTTTCCTGCTGAAACTATTTCAAAATATCTAATGACTCAATATTTTTCAGTTTCCCCGCCCGCTGATGGGCCAAAATGCGCGCAAGCACGGAGGCCTGATCTTACATGTCTTAGTGTGCGTCTTCACCTTCATCGGTCTGGCCATTGTCTGCGACGAATACTTCGTCTCTAGCCTCGATCGCATCTGTGAAGGTAATTCTCGCTTTATTTTCATCGTCTTCACTCTACCTCTGCGTGACGTGTTGATCTAAGGTTGCTTCTAGAGCGAGAAAATCACAGGCATGAGGCAAATCCTGATCCCGATTGGGCTTCCGTTGCAGATTAGTTCACTCGCTCTCACTTATCGAGAATAGGTTATGTCCGTGCAGTGTGAAAGGTCGGAACGGTCTCGTAATAGTATTCCTTTGTTCCAGAACTCAAGCTAGCCCCTGATGTGGCCGGTGCAACCTTCATGGCCGCCGGCAGCTCTGCCCCCGAGCTCGCTACCGTAGTCATTGGAGTATTCTGTGCCCAGGACGACATAGGTGTGAATTTGTGTAACTTGTCAAAAAGTGGTGAATTTATCTTCATTGTATAATAAACAATTTGGTAATCTATCAACTAATGTGTCTCATCTTTCTCATAAGAAGTTGGTCAATCGCCCTAAGCAATAAGGTAAAAGAGATTGTTGCTGTATAGTAGTAGTACCAAAAAACATTGAACCTTTCTTGCAGGTGTATCCGGGGTGATAGGTTCAGCTGTGTTCAACATAATGTTCGTGATCTCGGTGTGCGCGCTGTGCGCCGGCACCGTCTCGCATCTCAACTGGTGGCCGCTCTGCCGCGACTGCTTCTTCTACGCTCTGTCTATTCTGGTTATGCTTTGCACCATCTGCAACGGATACGTTTCTTGGTAAGTCATCAATGTTAGCAGCATTATCTAAGCCGTATATATTTCTGTTCGCGATCTCTGTCTGCGCGCTATGTGCTAGCATCTCCCATCTCAACTGGTGGCTGTTCTTAGTGTCTGGTTTATACACGCTATTTCTTGCTTTGTCTTGCTGTGCACAATGTTTAACGAATTTGTTTCTAGGTTAATTTCGTCTGTATCTATTGTAATATTTGCAACATATTTTTCTTGGTAAGGCCACATAAGGTTGTAGGTACTTTCTTAATATTTAATAATGATTAAAAATTTGCTTTTTTTTCGCCTAAACCTACCAATGTACCAATGTAGACAACATTGGTAACTAGCTCTCAGATAAGGAATAAATACACTGTGAGGTGTGTGCGTGGCATATTTTCTCCTGGAGGGTGGTTGCTAGCCAGAGGGGCATTTGCCCTACAACCATGCTATAATGTCCTTGCCATGGCATTCTTTCTTTTTATTTTGTTTCCATGTTTTCCATAAATACCTCAATTCTTTAATCTTGACATAGTAATATTAAAACCCATGACGTTGGCTGATGTTACTTCCAATGAGTCTTGAATAAAAAATGCTTACAAATCCTTGAAGCTGATCAATTCAGTTTTGCATACCACTCTGCCCCATGTTATAATGTATTTTGTTATACCAGGCCAGAAGCCCTGTTCATGTTGCTAATGTACGGAGTATACTGCATCGCGCTGCGCTACAACACGGCTCTGGAGCGCTGGGCGCTGACGCTGCCTCTGCCCATCAAACTGCCCACCAGAGAAGAACAAGCGGCTCTGGTCACATACAAGTAAGAAAGAATCATCGTGACCTGGAGCTTCTTCTGCCGATAAATAATCATTGTTAGACATTGTTACACAGTGCATCTTGCCTTAAATTAATCATAGCTTGTACTGAGGGAACTAGAGCACAGGCGTATAAATAAGTATTAGAGAATATTTCACACAGCGCCACCTAGCCCCAAACTAAGAGCTATGGAACCAGATGAATAAATACATTCTTAAAGTAACAATTGGATACCTACCGAACAAACATATTATACAAGTATTTTCGTGATCCAAATGTTTGTCCTGAGTGTGAGTCGAGTCTTCAACCTATAACGTAAATGCCAGAGCCACTACCTACTGAGCTGAACAGTCAAAATCATAACACAAAATAATTCATTTTTCTGATCCTCAACCTAAATCGCAGGAGATTACTACCAATACCAATACTTAACCAGTCAAAAATGAAAGAAAGAAAGAAGAAGAAGTCTGCTTCTTCATAGATCTTCAGTTGCCTCCATCAAACGTTCACCGGAAGCTTTCACCAGTAGGTTGTATGTGTCGCTGTTGCCTTCCAGGAGTGGAGGCGCGCCGCCCGCAGCCGCGCCGGGCCCGGGGGGTGAGGAGTACACGCAGATGGACGGACAGACCAAGGAGACGCCGATGAGTGGGGACGCCCGTGAGTATCTCTAATAAACAGGCTACACCAGCTCAAGGTACAGCAACGTCTGCATAAACACAATTTCTTACTAGTGGAACTAAACTTCAAGACTTTTGCCAAACCCAAAGGTCGTGAAGGTTTATGCTGTGTGGACCAACATTGAAGTAACCCTGATGACATTGACCACATTTACTACTAGTTTTAATTTAAACTCATAGTTCAAAGTTAGTACCTAAGCAAGGACGGCGGTCCCCCCCCTTTTCTTGGTTCATAAAGAAAGTATGCCAGTCAAGTGATTTAGATAGACGTGGCGTGGGTGATAGACAGGCATGCCACTTCGGCGCCACTTGCGATCCACATGTATATAATTTGTACATTACTTATGTAAAACAAAACTAAACGTTGGGAAAATGACATGAAAAAGATGGTCCAGAATGGACGCGTACTGCAAATGACAGCACAAAATGCAAAGCATTAGAGGACGCCTTTGTCGAATGGCAAGCTGAATAAGATAAACTGCCGATAAAAATATGTTTAATACAAAAGTTTAATCGTATATAAGAGTAAAAAAGAAAGTTTCAATTAGGTTTCAGCAATAAAGGCTTTAATTATTATGTAAAAATGCAAACCTGACGTTTGAATCTATTCGTTTTCAGCGTACAACCCGAACGGTGCGTATGAAAACGCGGCGTACAACGCGGACCCTGTCCCCGTCTGGGACCCCACCCGGGCCTGGGACCCCAACCAGACCTGGGACGAGTCGGTAAGAGTAATCACAGAGATTGGACTAAGCCAAAGTCAAAGTCAAAAACTTTCCATAGAATTCATGAAGAAATAGCTCGTCAATAATATTCACAACATAAGTCATGCGTACTTATAGCTAAGTTTGACGCCTGTTCAAACCCTATCCGACCCTGCATGGAGAAGAACATGCAAGAAACTCCTAATGGACGGCTGGAGTTATTACAGATGCAACTAATTCTAAATTCATGTTCATCTGTCCCTTTCTCTCCTTAATGAAAGATTGGCTCTAATGTTAGACTAAATATCTGTCAAAGGATAGTAAACTAAAAGAATAAAATATTACAGAAAAAGGTAGCCTTCAACTAAATTTAGTGTGACAGTTCCAAAATTAGTTAAGTATGTTTATTTGTATTTTAGTTTTTAATATAAGCCACCATCTTTGACTAAATGAATAGTGATTTCCTGCTTTCATATGTGACTTTACAGCCTTCTCCCAATGCCGCTATTTCCGAATATCTGGCATATATTAGAATCGTGCGCAAACAAAAAGATATCGTACATTTATATTTTAGTACTTCACAGTAAGTACTGTTTAGTGATAACAGTTCATCTGACTAAATACTTCTTTATCTTCAAGGGTGGAGCTGGAACTCAGAGCTGGGGTGCGCCACCCCCGCAGCCGCAACAAACTCAGCAGCAATCCGACAGCACGCCCCACACTCCGGCGGTACAGGCACAGACACAACCAAAGGTAATAATAACTACAGATAATAACAACCACAGATGATAACAACCACAGGTAATAACAACCACAGGTAATAACAACCACAGGTAATAACAACCACAGGTAATAGCAACCACAGGTAATAACAACCACAGGTAATAACAACCACAGGTAATAACAACCACAGGTAATAGCAACCACAGGTAATAACAACCACAGGTAATAACAACCACAGGTAATAACAACGACGGATAATAGCAACCACAGGTAATAACAACCACAGGTAATAACAACCACAGGTAATAACAACCACAGGTAATAACAACCACAGATAATAGCAACCACAGGTAATAACAACCACAGGTAATAACAACCACAGGTAATAGGAACCACAGGTAATAACAACCACAGATAATAACCCTGCCACGCTTGATACTAGCACAAAAAAAGCTGAAACTGAGATCTGAATACTGTATGTATGTAGTTTAAACCATACCAAATCCACGTTTGCAATGTATTTTTTTCGAGACAAAAGTATAGACCAATATTGAAATGTGTTTCAGATTTTAATAGTTGATATATATACCTATATATGTATTCATTCTGTAAACTAACAGAAAAAAAAAACAGAAAATATATTTTAGCTGGAAAACAGCGAGCTCCTTTTTTACTTGCTTTCATGTTCATGGCAGCATTGCAGTTGGATTCGTCGTTAAGGCCTTTTATATATATTTTTATTTCAGCCGGCAGTGCCTGAATACTACAAGGCCAAAGAGTACAACCCTGAAACAGCCGTTAACCCACTCGTGAAACCTATTGGAGCTAGTAAGTGGAAAATAATTTTTGTAATAATATACTTATAATCAAATTCAAACGACTGAATGGATTCGAATGAAATTTGGTACCAAGATAGCTTATATCCTGGATTAACACATATGCTACTTTGATCCCGGAACAGTGCAGTGTTCCCGTGGGTTTACTGACTAACCGCGGGGCGCAGCTAGTCTATACATATAATAAAATTGTAGAAAAGTGGTGTCTGTACAATGGAAATATATAAAAAAAAAGTAGCAGGCGTTGTTATTATATCGATGCCGAACCCGAAATTGTAATTAATTTTTTTTTGTCTGTTTGTCTGTTTGTCTGTTTGTCTGTGTGTTTGTGCACGCTAATATCAGAAACGGCTTATTCGATTTAGATACGGTTTTCACTAATATATTGTAGTAAGCTTCACTTAACATTTAGTGTTTATTTCATGTCAATCGGTTCATAAATAAAAAAGTTATGTCAATTTAAAGAATCACGGCGAACATTTTTAACGTACAGAGTACGTACTACACGCCTCGCGCCTGAGCGTCCGTGGCTATATAAAGCGCGCTGAGAGCCGCGCCGCTGCCATAAGGATTCAGTTATAAAGAAAAGTGAAAAGTCACTATTCCACGCGAACGAAGTCGCGGGCACAGCTAGTATTAAAATAAAGTGTTTATATTTGCATGTTATCAGATGTGGTGCAAATGGCGTGTTGGTACGTTGCGTTCCCGATCCACTGGGCGTGCCGGCACACGATGCCGGACTGCCGCGGCCGCTGGTACCCTCTCACATTCGTCATCTCCATGCTGTGGATCTCATTCTACTCGTACTTCATGGTGTGGATGATCACCATCATCGGTGAGACAACACAATGCACACACTATATAGTTAAAAGTATTTTTGCAGACAGTCTCGGTCTTCTAAATCATTTAGGATTTCCTTTACCCTGTAATCCATATTTTAAATGAATACTGTACCTTGACAGGCCTCACAGCTAAGTCGGTAGTGACTCTGTCTGCGCTTTAGGTCGTGGGTTCGATTCTCACCCAGGACAAACATTTGTGTGACTAATATAGTTGTTTGTTCTGTCTGGGTGTCGATATGTATGATATGTGTGTATTTACAAAAAAGTATATATGTATTCTGTCAGTCATCTGGAGTGTAAGCTATGCTTAGTTTGGGGCTAGATGGCGATATGTGAATTGTCCACCAACATTATAATATTACTTATTATTATCCTTTCCTACTACTACAACTACTAATTGTGTTACTAGCTTGGTTATGTAACTGTTATACATGGTGTAGTAAAGTAACTGAGCCAATCTCATTATGTTGATGTATGTATGTGTGTACATGTACGCAGGCTACACCCTCGGCATCCCGGACACGGTGATGGGGCTGACGTTCGTGGCGGCCGGCGTGTCCGTGCCCGACGCGCTCTCCTCCCTCGCCGTCATCAAGGAGGGGTGAGATATATATTACAGTAGAAGCGAAAGTCGAATGTCACTCTCTTCGTAGACAAAGACACGTACTTGGTGACCCCCCTGACGAGATAACGGCCGCCTATCCGGAGTTATTCCTATCGTCAGCCCCCCACAGAGAAAACACTCAACCTTCGCACCGACCCCGCCGGCGGGGTCGAAGTGTCACCGTAAACGCCCACGCGGGACGCATTTTCTCCCATTCCTCCCGACTCGCAACGCCCCAAGCCGAGGTCCGAACCTAAGTGGTGCCCTTGGTGACGTTGTGTATGATTATTAAGTTTTACCGGTTGAGAGCCGTCAGCTCTCACTAAAAGCCCGTGTAAACGCTGTCAAGGCCATCTGCAGCCAACAAAATAGTACATTAAAAAAAACTAAAGTTTCGACAACTCGAAACAATGATTTATTCCTTCCCTACAAGCCCCAAAACCTCGATTACTCGAAATAACCAGTGAGGGACTCAGTGATGTGATTTAAAGTGCTATTTATTACAAAAAATGTTCGTAGTAATTTCGGAACGAGCCGTCGTCCCACCTGGTGTGTGGTAACGGATGCGACTTGGGTCCTCCCCTACTAGGTACGACAAGACCCAACTCGCATCGTATGCGTCGTAACTCTGAGATGTGTAGGCGGAATGTCTCATGTGCTTGTAATTTCACCGGCAACCAAACCGGAACTCAGTAACGCGAATGCGTTACTGCTTGGCGGCAAAAATGAGCATGGTGGCAGTACTTCCCCGGACGAACTTGGCGAGAGTTCTACTGCTCTTAAATCTATATGGTAATGTCATGATCTACCCTCAGAATAGTACTGATCACATCTGGGTGTTGCACGTTTGGCCCTATTCCAGGTACGGTGACATGGCGGTCTCGAACGCGGTCGGCTCCAACGTGTTCGACATTCTGGTGTGCCTCGGCCTGCCGTGGTTCATACAGACTGCCATCATCCAGCCCGGAAGCCACGTCAATGTCATTAGCAAAGGTGAATATGACACTGACAATTTATACAATTCCAGCTGTTACTGAATGAGATCCGTTGAGCTATCTATCGATCGAATACAGTCGTTAAATAGCTCAATTGAAGTCACTGTATTTTGAAAATATTACTAGTATATATTGTTGTTTTAATAAAAATAATATAACATTTATTTTAGACCATTGATCCATATTTTGTTAGTATAAATTATGTATAGTATATATTAGTACAATAATATAATACCGTGTTACGAACCAAAATAATTGTCTCCGTCAATTTAAGAAGATGATAAAGTAAAATGTACATGGTTTGATATAATGATGAAAAATTCAAGTATTAACTAAAAAAAACAGTCGTTTTACTAAGACAAAAAAAATTAGAGGTGTCCGACTTTGAAATGTCCGGCCAAAATAGCCAGTCTGTCCGGCTTTTCAGTTTTACGACGTGGCAACCGGTGGATTCGCGCGTAGTTTTATCGTAACGTTGCAACGTTGTTACGCAGGTCTGATCTACTCGACGCTGTCGCTGTTCTCGACGGTGGTATTCCTGGTGGTGGCGACGCACGCCAACGGCTGGAAGCTGGACCGGAAGTACGGCGCCGTGCTCATGGTGTGGTACATCCTGTTCATCACCCTCGCCAGCCTCTACGAGCTCAACGTGTTCGGAGACTTCAACCCACCAGATTGCATCTCTATCTACTAAATATTGTAGAGATCCGTTATTCATTCTTCTTGCGTCGCTGCTACACATTTTTGTTATTACATATTAGACTTTGCAACAATTATTATATTGCGACTAATCGTCGACACGCGACTTAAAGTCTATCTAAAGCCCTCTACAGTACATGTCAGAATAATAGACAGTCCCGGATTAAGATCTGATACAGGGGCTATGCTGCTCGTGAATTCAAGGTTTAAGTTAACTAGAATTGAGCCCCAATCCCAGTGCTGTATCCACTGTGTTTTGAAATAAAATTCGGTATTGAGTAGGTACTTAATCAAGACCTAATGTTTAATAATAATATGTAGAGTCTATTATAAAACCTAGTCATGAGTAATCTAGCGCATGTACTCTATATTTTTATAGAACTCGTTATTTCTTGCACTTTCACATATATTTTAAAGTAAATCGATACTTCTGCCGGCCTATGACAGATAATTTATGATAAGGTTTGTCTTTGACAGTATTATTAGCAATTAAGTTTTCAACTAACGCTATTGTCTTATGATTATAATGTATCGGTGTTAGATCTCTATATATCTATTTATCACCTGAGTGTTACTCACTTTAGCTTATTTTGAGCATAATTGACATTGGGACTTAGTCACTAGGATAATTATGCTCAAAACATAGCTCAATTCACAATAGGTTTCAAAATTAATAGAAGTGCTAGGTTAGTTATAGATAAACGGATGCATGCTTTTACACGTTACATTCAATAAGTGTTCAGGGCATATAATAAAATAATTAATGGGAGTTCTTAATGTTCTATTGTATATAGCTTTATCAGTGATGCTTGCGCACAATTCCATGCTATCTTTTTGGGAACTAGACTTGTAATGCACAGTGACATAATAGAATAATATTTGTTCAAAAATAAATTTCAATAATTCCAAGTGTTGATCACTAGAAATACTTGGCATATTATATATGCACGTAATATTATAAAATGCCCCCATTTAAGTATCTTACGACGACACTAGACATGATTTAAATGAAATACAAAGCAACTTATGAATATTGACATAGTTTTAGAAAGTGTTTATAAAACATTAAAAATATAGTGTTTTTAAAATTGTTACAAATAGTTATGACTGTAGCGAAAGTTCTATATTTGGTAATTTTATGGATTTATGGATTCTATTCTTTCGAAATTTGGGTTTCTGTAAAAAATATTTATATCACTAAACATTAGTTTGATTTTCAACTAAACATCGAGAATATTACGAATTAATACAATATCTATTAAATATTAGAAATTAAATATTAGAAGTGATAAATTTATCTGTAAACATATTCACAAGCTCATGCAACCTTCCGTAATTTATAATCTGACTCTTCCTTGACACTATGTATTGACTGAGATACGAACCAAATAACTATGATGTTTTCCAGGTAATAGTAACATTTTATACCTCAACTTAGTTCTTTCCCCCTTTATGTTTGTTTTCAACCCTCTATTCCGTAATCTCTGTACAGGGGTACGCTGCACCCTTAATACACATTTGGCATCAATTATTTTATCAGTTGAGAAATTGAATCGTGTTGTCCTATATATTGTGTAGTTAAATAAATGTAAAGTATATAAAAGTATGTTAACTGTTGTAAACAATATATATATAAATGTCACGTATATAACTACTAGGTAGTTGTCACTGGAGGAATATGGCAATATTTATTACATTGTAGACAGTTAATTCGGGAAAAACAAATTCTTAGCAATTTTGTCTCTCTTTAACCTCCAGTGCGACATACCTTTCTTAGAATAGTATAATGCTAGGCAACATTTTGCTTTGGTATATTCATAAAAAGTAGAAAATATTTAGAATAATATAACTTTAAAAGACAAAGTCATAAAGTAGACAACGTAAGTGTTCTGAACGTGATTCTAACTCTTTGATTTTTAGATGAAATGTAGTACTTTGATTTCAATTGTATGTTTTATCAACGAGCCTTAACAACGTCGCTCAAATACGCTGCTATTTTCTATGTGTAGGTACGTATACTTAATATTATAAAACACTTAGAGAAAAAAGTGCTGAACCACTTCAACGAATAGAAAAATTTTACTTATGTATTATTACATGTTAGCTACTTATCGTGTTATTTTCAAATCAGTTTGAATAGAGTTCCATCATGGATTAATGATTTACAATACCTATTACAGAAATTGTTTTGGGTTATTATAATTATTCGTTTTTATTTATGCTATATTCAAGTTTTTCAACCGTATATAAATCCAGCGAACGAAAATCCTTACTGTTCTATAGAAAAAACGAACAATTATTCATGGTAAGATTGCTGCGGAGTAGTTAATGGTGAATTAAAACTTAAAAAGTAATTTGTACGAGACCCCCTGGTTTACTAAATAAACTTGCTATATACGTGAGAAACTTTCAAATCGCGAATATTTTTTATTATTTGATCTGGTAACGCCAACTTTTAGGCGGTCGAACAAATCATTTCCGTAGCATATAGTTGTACGCTGAAAACTTTTATCTATAAATAAATCTTCACTACATAAAATGCTATTTTGCCCCCAGCTTCCTTATCCTCGATCCGTGCCTGTATGGAAACTACCAATTTAACTATGCATCAATTAATATTGTCAATTTGGTGTTAAATAGAGTAGAATTAAGATTATACACATTGAATAATATTACCAAGTAAAATAACGTTTCTACTTTGTGATTTAACTGTAACAAGTAACCACGTAGATACGTATGCCTAATGAATGCTTCGTACGGCCAATGTCCTTTACACACTCAAAGAGAATGTTTATCAGTGTAACTTATTACACTAACCGTAACTTTGCATTGACGATACATTTACAAGAAAACATGTAGGTAAATTACTCTGTTTTCCGTCTATGTATCGAACTGTGTACGCATTGTCAGATACACAACTTGTAGAAGCGCAACTTGTCTGACATCTGTAGACGTTAACATGTCTTACTAGTTAAAATTTTACTATGCCAATTTCGAAACATGCGCCTAATTTGTTTATAATACTTTCAGAATAGACCATAATCTTAGAAATATTACTAACAGCAGTGCCTAAATTCTGATGCATATGATAAATAAATGAAAGGAAATTAAATTAAATAGTCGTAGAAATTGCAAAATGTGTTGCAATGTTCTGCAGTGTAGACCAACTACAGAATAACATTACCTACTACAGTCACATTGGTAGTTTTATTTAGCTTAGTTAAAAAAAATTATATGGATTTCCGCTCTGACACGGTTTGTCCCAGTCGCACTGCGCGTTTATGTCGTAAGAGGGTAAGGGACAGTTGCCATAAGAGTATAGATGGTGAACTGATTTTGAGTGTGTATTGGTCTGGATTCGTCAATTTTAGCTAGATTCAATGTGAAGTAGTGGACATTTAAATGTTCATGTGTTAAATAAATATACTCATTTTTATCGAATTCGCAAGTGGCTGGACATCGGGCATGTAAAGTATTAAATGCCTTCTTTTTTATTACCTATATATACAGGGTTACAGGAAAAGTCGTGCTAGATCCGTTAAGGGCGTGGAGTACCCATCATTTCTGACTTATTTCACTATGAAACACCCTACCCTAAACTTAACCCTTTTCGAGATATTCGACTTTTAATTTTTTATTGAATAATGCCGATTTTTAGGCTACGAAATTTATTTTTGTTTATTTTGTGTATCTTATTATTATTATTATTGCATTTTTACATGTGTAATAAGATGCTTTAGGACATCAATCATTAAAATAGTGCATAAGTTAATTGAATAGACCGTAGTAGACAAGTGAAAGTAAAAAAATAAAAAATATATTAGCAAGCTTATTTTTCTCTAAGGGATATCTAAAAAAAATATTATGACACTTGTTCGGCAGATATTTTTTAAAATATCTACGTTTCATCAGCTATCTAACGAGGTATAATAATCTAGGGTTTTATTCAAATGCATTGGAAAAAAATTAGTTTCATAGGCGACAGTGGAGAAGAAAATTTATACTTAGCCCTAAAAAGTAAAATAAAACATTAGGTATGCATGAAATGTCATTTATTAAAGGTTTTCACACAACTTTTTCTTATTCTACAGTTCATGTTCAACATGGCCGCCTCTATTTCTGAAACATTGTCGCATCCTTCTACGGAGACCAGTCTTCACTACTCCAGTGGTCAACGTGGTCCTCATTTTATTTGCTGCATCCACAATCCTTTCTCTTAAGTCTTCCACAGACAAAACTGGATTCGGCTCGCTGTACACAAGACTTTTCATGCACCCCCATACATGAAAATCCATGGGAGTTAGGTCCGGACTTCTTGCTGGCCATGGCAACGGCCCACCTCGTCCTATCCATTTGTTTGGATAATTTGTGTCCAGCCAGTCTCTGACACTTCTCCTGAAATGGGCAGGGCAGCCATCGTGTTGGAACCACATGTCCCTGATCAGGTTGAGTGGCAGATCATCCAGCAAATCACTCAAGTCTGCTCTCAGGAAATTTTCGTAGCTTTCCCCATTTAGATTATCCGGGAGAAAGTAAGGTCCAATCAAATGATTAGAGATAATGCCCATCCACACATTCACGCTGAATCTTCGTTGGGACCCTTTCACTCTTTTCTTATTGGGATTCCTTAGTTCTTTTGGGGCCCAGTAATGGACGTTGTGATAGTTGGTTATGCCATCTTTATCAAATTTGGACTCATCCGTCCACAAGATATTTCTTAGAAAATCTGGGTCTTCTACGTCAGCATTTAGCATAAATCTGCAAAAGTCCAATCTTCTCGCGGGGTCTCCTTCTTCAATAACGTGTACCGGCGTGTAATGGTACGGGTATAGGCCAGCAGTATGCACTGTAAACCACACTCTCCATTGCGAAAGTCCCAGATCACGGGCAACAATATTAGTGGAAGTAGTCGGATCCGCTCGAAAGCGTTGCACTATCTCATTGTCCTGTTCTTCGTCGTCAATTCGTGGTCTTCCCATGTCTGTATTTCGTCTCAAAACAGAGCCAGTTTCTTTAAGTCTTCGATAAACTCTGTCAAAACAGGCCACATCCGGCACTCGACGACCGGGGTAGCGAGTTATGTATTCGTTACGAGCTTGCGCAGACACAACTACTTTTTTCCACGAAATGTAATACAAACCCTAGATTGTTAGACCTCGTTAGATAGCTGATGAAACGTAGATATTTTAAAAAATATCTGCCGAACAAGTGTCATAATATTTTTTTTAGATATCCCTTAGAGAAAAATAAGCTTGCTAATATATTTTTTATTTTTTTACTTTCACTTGTCTACTACGGTCTATTCAATTAACTTATGCACTATTTTAATGATTGATGTCCTAAAGCATCTTATTACACATGTAAAAATGCAATAATAATAATAATAAGATACACAAAATAAACAAAAATAAATTTCGTAGCCTAAAAATCGGCATTATTCAATAAAAAATTAAAAGTCGAATATCTCGAAAAGGGTTAAGTTTAGGGTAGGGTGTTTCATAGTGAAATAAGTCAGAAATGATGGGTACTCTACGCCCTTAACGGATCTAGCACGACTTTTCCTGTAACCCTGTATAGTTATTAGTATATATAAGTTGGACTAAGCAAATCATACGCAATCAACATTTATTTTTAAGCTATTGCATAGCTTCTATCGCGGGCCTTGAGCGTGGAGACCGAATCCAGAAATTCCGTAACGAAAAAAACCTAACACCCCCCACTCCGACCGGCACAGCGGTGATACTTTTTAGTTCTATCTATCGATAAATACCAGAACTTTTAATGACTTTTTGAAATATCACGCGCAATAGCTTTACCGCGGCAGTCTCCGAGTGCCACACGTCTTTTTTTTTATGAACAATTTATATCCGATGACAGAGCTCACTTTGACCCTACAAGTACCATTTCGTTGTTCCTTTGATGGTACTAGTGCGAATTAATTGTTACTTATGCGGGCTGTACCGTTAAGGTGGTACTAGTGCGAACGTTGCTAAATGTTTTCACTCCCTGGCGGCTAGTTTTGATTCGCTTCGTTGTGGCGTCAATAGGAATGCAAACACAGAAACATCTTTGGACATGTAACTTAATATGAATCGGTCACGACTAGGCGCCTGAGACTAGCCCCTAAGTGAAAATAGTTCTACCTGGGTTTCAGTAATTAATGTAGGCTACTCCTGAAGGGCTAAAAGTATCCAAATCATCTTTCATATTTCCCGGTTATCAATTAGTGCTAGATGTTCTGTAAGCCTTGCGGGCGTTATGTGAAGTTATTGTTAATTACTGTATTAAGTTATATGACGATGTTGAATAAAGTAAATGAAAAATGTAAAAATATTGTTTTTATTATTAAGTCGCAAAAATTTAGCTTTCGTCTGTATCTGCAAAACTGGAAACGTAGAAAGATGGATTTGAGTTTTTACTACTTGGTGCCTAGTTTTTGTAAGTTCCAAGCTAAGTAATTATTAGACGAAGCTACAGCAAAGCGTGGATTAAGTTGTACACCAAGTACTTTTTTACTTGAATGTAATTTTTTACACAGAAAAACCATTGGTTATTTACCATTTAGGCCCATATCGGCGCGACTTCCAAATTTGTCTTCCCGGCCTTACGTATCTGCCAAAACCAAACAGCAATTTTCTATAATGTAGTTACGGAAAGTGATGGTCGATCTGGTGTCAAGTGGTAACTTCCCCATTACAAGCAATGCGACTTGGGTCCTCCCCTAATGAAAACCTAAGTCGTATGCGCGCGTAAATCTGAGACGTGAAAGATGTCTCATGCGCCTGTAATTTATTTATAGCTTGCCAGGATTTTGTACACCTGCTTAGTAGGTACCTACCTCATGAGCTTGAGAAAGAAACAACAAAATAATTGTATTATTATGTTTTATTAATTTTAAAATTAAAGTGCAGTACATTCCTTACTCGAATGGAGACAACGAATTCATTGTTAAAATCCCACCCAATACGGCTGAGATTTCTTATCACATAAGTGCTGTGTTGGAATACATTCATTTCACTTGCTTATTAGAACTGACCATACTGATGTAAACCCTGGCAACCCTAAAGTCAGCTGTGATGTTGGCAACACATTTCTTGACTCCTCAAATCTCGGTATTACTTTCAAACCAGTACAAGTCGTCAATACCTATCACCAAATAATGCACAAGGGGTCACGAGATAGGTACAAAATACGTTTAACGAAGCCCCTAAATTTTTAACCAACGCCCCACTACTTGGCCGCGGCTTATGATAATGGACGAAAGGAGCCTCTTTGAGGCGCACTTTGTTTTGGCGGGAAGGAGTAACAAACAAACAAACAAACTCTCATTTATATTAACATGGTGATGTGATTTACAAATTTTCAACTGCTCAGATAGCATTTCTAATAAAGTCAATAAACTATATGGCCATATTTATATACCGGTGGTCAATGTCATGACACTTTTAATCAAAATAAATTTTTCAAAACAAGCTTTTACAGACTTTAGACCACACCGAGGGCTAACTTAGGTCAAGAAAATCCAAAGAACCCAAAAACGACGGATCTATGCTGAGAAGATGAAGTGTTCCTGTGCACACCTCCAGACTCCATCATGAGACCACCTCCATGTTAACATAATGCAATGAAGCTACACATGTTCCAAATTTCACCTCAATCGGTACCTCCATGTTAACATAATGCATTGAAGCTACACATGTTCCAAATTTCACCTCAATCGGTACCTCCATGTTAACATAATGCATTGAAGCTACACATGTTCCAAATTTCACCTCAATCGGTACCTCCATGTTAACATAATGCATTGAAGCTACACATGTTCCAAATTTCACCTCAATCGGTACCTCCATGTTAACATAATGCATTGAAGCTACACATGTTCCAAATTTCACCTCAATCGGTACCTCCATGTTAACATAATGCATTGAAGCTACACATGTTCCAAATTTCACCTCAATCGGTACCTCCATGTTAACATAATGCATTGAAGCTACACATGTTCCAAATTTCACCTCAATCGGTAGCTCCATGTTAACATAATGCATTGAAGCTACACATGTTCCAAATTTCACCTCAATCGGTACCTCCATGTTAACATAATGCATTGAAGCTACACATGTTCCAAATTTCACCTCAATCGGTACCTCCATGTTAACATAATGCATTGAAGCTACACATGTTCTAAATTTCACCTCAATCGGTACCTCCATGTTAACATAATGCATTGAACACATGTTCCAAATTTCACCTCAATCGGTACCTCCATGTTAACATAATGCATTGAAGCTACACATGTTCCAAATTTCACCTCAATCGGTACCTCCATGTTAACATAATGCATTGAAGCTACACATGTTCTAAATTTCACCTCAATCGGTACCTCCATGTTAACATAATGCATTGAACACATGTTCCAAATTTCACCTCAATCGGTACCTCCATGTTAACATAATGCATTGAAGCTACACATGTTCCAAATTTCACCTCAATCGGTACCTCCATGTTAACATAATGCATTGAAGCTACACATGTTCCAAATTTCACCTCAATCGGTACCTCCATGTTAACATAATGCATTGAAGCTACACATGTTCTAAATTTCACCTCAATCGGTACCTCCATGTTAACATAATGCATTGAAGCTACACATGTTCTAAATTTCACCTCAATCGGTACCTCCATGTTAACATAATGCATTGAAGCTACAGTTCCAAATTTACAGCTCAATCGGTCAAATTCATTTGCAAGATGTTAACTGAACAAATATACATTGAATTGAAATATATTTTAGTAGAAACCATCTCGATTGTATCTCGACGCCAATTTATTCACTAAATTGACTCGATCCGAATAATATATATTTACGATTGATATTATTATCACATGAGTAATATGATATTGTATTTGGTCGGTTTATATAGTGTTGTCTCCACTCGACACCTTACATTCTCTCGCAACTCTTCACACAATAATGCTTCATTTCTTATATATATTTTTCTTACAATATTTACCTTCCAGCTTGCGACAGCGAACTCCGACAAATGTTCGTTTTATTTCACCCATTCGCAACGAAAATGTACAACAAGTATCATTTTGAAAACAGGATTACATCAACAGATAATAAATTATATTTTTGCAAGTTTCGTTTTAATGAGAAAATGACTAATAATTTAGTCTCATTATGAGCACTTGCTGATTATTTAGATTATTATTAAGCTATTGCATAGCTTCTATCGCGGGCCTTGAGCGTGGAGACCGAATCCAGAAATTCCGTAACGAAAAAAACCTAACACCCCCCACTCCGACCGGCACAGCGGTGATACTTTTTAGTTTTTCCATCTATCGATAAATACCAGAACTTTTAATGACTTTTTGAAATATCACGTGCAATAGCTTTACCGCGGCAGTCTCTGAGTGCCACACGTCTTTTTAGATTATTATTTTAATTTAAAATTAAAATTTAGTGTACAGTACAGTATAATTACTTTACGCGGCAAAACGAAAAAACCGACTTCATAGCCAATGAACGAGAGTGATGATACTTCGTTACTTCGCACTTGGATCTCTTTTCAACCGATTTCAAAAAAGGAAGAGGTTCTCAATTCTTTTTTTTTATGTTTTCCCAAAGCCCCTTAGTATAGTAGGTCCTATATGGTAGGCCCCATAGCCTTTATGAACCAATTTGAATAATTAATTTTTATGTGAAAGGATATACTTTCCGATTAGTCCCATAGAAAGTCCATCAAAATCGGTTCAGTAGTTTTTTTTGTTCTTTAAATCAAAATAGCTGGAAAAATAATTCATCCAAGTAAGAGATATGAATCATACTCGTTCATTGGCGATGAAGTCGGTTTTTCCGTTTTGCCGCGCAAAGTAATTATTTCCAGTTATTTTGATTTAAAAATCTAACTACTGAACCATTTTAATCAAATTTTTATGGGACCATTTTGAAAAAATATCGTTTCAAATAAAAAAATATTTTTTTAAATGGGTTTACAAAGGGAGGTAACAAAAATGAAAAGAAAAACCTAAATGAGAACCTCCTCCTTTTCACAATTCAGTTAAAAAGGAATAAATATTTTTTTTAATAACTGAAAGGCACTCGGACGTAGTTTAAAACTGATAATGAAATGTTGCAACATTGTATGGGAATAAAGCAATTACTTGTTTATACGTTTTCGTAGCATTCGACTGGGTTTTCGCCAATTCGCTACGGAGCTCTAACGAGGCGGGGCGGCGCGGTTACCGGCTGCCGTACGCGTATGAGACAACAACAGAGGCGTCCGCCAACCGCGCCGCCCCGCGCTCCATGTACATATGTCTATGTATATCACCGATCACATAGGACCCGCACGCTACCGTCGCAAGAAGGTCGGTTACAAAAGAATAATTATGGTGTCCTTAAAAAAATAACAGTTAAAATGAACACTGTCTCATATTTACAATGTATTTTTAGCAATTATTCTACTATATATATATGATACGGTGCGTACCTCATTCGCTCGCTCGGCGACGCACCGTCGACTCACGTTCTATGTACAATTTGTATGTGATTTCGAAATACTAATAGCAAAATTTAAAATCATATAAGTGAGGGCCGAGGGTGCGCCGCCAAAGAACGGTTCAATTCTCTTAAGTAAAGCACATTTTTTTATAATTTTTCCCTTTTTTTTTCATACAGAATCCTACTTACATTTATTAGTAAACAAATCAGTAATTTTGTTATGAACATTTTTTTAGCCAATTTTATAACGTCGCGTCTCATTGAGCCGATTATACTTCTTCAGCATTTATTTACAATTATTTATTATAAAATGGTGTTTATATTCAAGCCTTAGTAAGTTTCAGTACCTGCTATTTATTTAGCTTATACATAAAGAAGTGAAGAGTTACATAAACTAAATTTCATTTATAATCACAGTCAAAAAGAGTCACAGGAATATTGTTTGACAAAACCGGCCCATACTTGAGGAATTCACCATTTAAGATTACTATTAAGAAGTCAATTGTCCCAATGAATGTCCCAATTTTTAACGAGACAGCATAAGTTGACTAATTACTCAGGCTTGAATACAAATACCGAGTTAAATGTAAACGATTAGCCAATAATGAGATAATTACTAACACTGAAAAACTAAGAAAATAATGAGTAACAAACTAAATAAAAGCGTCCCATATTTGGAAACATTCCAATACATTATACCTCAGACGGGCTTGTCTGTCTGCAAACAGTATATTTCAAAGTTAACGAGCTCTGACCCAGTCTGTGAATACAACAGATAATCCTTATGAGCGTGGTGGCTCAGTGGTACCGACCCAGTTCCAATCTGGTGGTCGCTGATTCAAATCCTAATGCGCACCAATGAGTTTTTGCGCTTGTAAGATTTATGTGCACAATACCACGTTCTCGAAACGGTGAAGGAAAACATCGTGAGGAAACCGAAATGTCCTTGGAACAAAAAATTCGAATACATGTGTAAAGTGTAAGAAAGGAGCCTCTTTGAGGCTCACCTACATCCTTCCACTACACTTGTTCAAGTATCAATGATTCGAATAGTAGTAGTAATCGTTATGGCAACACCGACCCCAGAGATTAGAATCCCTCCTTTAGGAGTTTCCTGTGTTTCTACATGGAGGTCGAATATGGTTTGAACAGTTGCTGTCAGACTTAGTAATAACGCATGAACTTATATTTTGAATATTACTTACAAAAATCCAACGGAAATAAAGTTTTCTGACTGTTACTTTAAGGAATTAGTGAACAGTGGTCTGTGTGCCCTTGTTCGATTATTTTACAAATTAAGTGCATATTCCCAACTTAGCCACACTAAAACTCGGTCAACTGTGAAACAACCGCTGCTTTTCAGTTTCATTTACAACAAAACATATGTAAGCCCATGTTAGCTGTTTGCCAGTTAAATACAGCAATTGAGAGTATGCTGTTATGATTACAGCACTAACACAGACAATATATTATTGCTATATGAAAAAAAAATGCGTACTGATAGTCCATCCGTACACATGTCCGCACTCAGATATAAGAAATAATATACAATACTAAGACGTGTCTAATCCGTGTTTCAGTTGAACGTTTCAGTCACTTGCACAAACACTGCAGCTGGCGTCGGGTGATGGCAACACTCGCGAAACATAATGAAAATCCATAGATAAGTTCATTTCAAAGCGTTAAGACTCCAAATTGAAGGAAGTCTTGCAGTTACGTCTCACTTTTGGTATAAAGGCGGAACAATTCTCACTCAGTACATGAGATTTGACTTGCCTGCGAAAAGTATTAGACGTTTTGGATTGTTACCTACTGGATTGCTTGCATTTGATCACGTTCAGACATTCAAACACATCATTCAAAACAGTATCTCACAAAACTGATACCTAATTCATAGTCCACACCACGCTAAGTCCCCAATATCGTAGAGTAGTAAAGTATAAGTTCTGTAGCTAGTACTACACATACAGCTCTGGACAATTCTAGTAGTCTGAAATGTAGTACTATGGGGGGCTACTGTTGATGGCCTCCTACGAAAAAGTTCATCACTTACTAATGGCTAATACTAATTTACTAAAAAAAACATCAACATAACATTTGCGGCCGACGATGACGTTGGCCAAAAAGGTTAAGTTGAAAGTATGCTTCGGCGGCATGGCCAAAAACATATAAGCCGATCCGCGGCGGCTTGACGACGGACGCCTGAGACGCAAAGTCGCGGGCTTCGAGTACCGAATTGGACAAATATTCAAAAATCCTGAATATAATTTTGATCCGATTGTGTCGTACTGCCTTTAGTACAGAGAATCCAATAATGCAGAAATGTCTATTATCATGTTTACATCGAAAAGTCACCAAAAAGCAAAGTTCCGCGCAAAAACTCTCCAGGCAATATTTAATTGCGAGCTTCAAATTTACAAGCATTTAATTCGTCCAAAGAAAATGTCACTGTCAACGTCCACGGTTAAATTTCGCGCGAAATGTGTCCAAGCCACGCTACAACGGCCTAAGAAACACAAGGTTACAAAGGCGCCATCACCCGGCGGTCAGTACGAGGCATCCGAGTGGAAGACGCGGGTTCGAAGCTCGGGGTCCGGGTGCTCGTGGCGTCACGCGTGGTGGACGCGTTTCCGCTTGTTTGGACCGCTCGACACTTCCGAACGCCATAATCCCTCTCACTGGAAACAAAATGTTATATATGTTATCGGTCTGTTAACTTTGAGGATTGAGGTGAAAATAAGTGTTTCTTATGAGTAGTCCAATTACAAATAATCGCAAAAACTGTATTCCTTTGTGTATTATCGTTATACGGATATTCTCATAGTCAAATAGAATTTGTCGTGTAGCTATTAAGTTATCATTTCAGTCACTAAATCGCATCACATCCGGTCAAAAACTGACTTAACTTTGCAGTTGGAATACTCAAAAGATGAAGAGTATATCTTCAACGATGGAAACTGAAAAACCCTCTTGGGATAGGTAATGTTAACGTGAAATTAATAACAGTTACATAAAATGGTGAATGAAATCTACTAATATAAACTATGGCTATACACCAAAGGGTGACTAATTACTATTTCTCGTATGTTGATTAGAATTGCGTAAATCTCATTATGCAAATAATACTATACTGAACTTCTGAGCCCATACATTAGGTGAACAAGCTCAATATAAGCAATACGACATAATTGCAGTAATAATCAATGGTAAGAATGTTACTATAGTTTACCAAAATTTACCATGAGTATATTGCGTGAGAAACCAATAAATATAATTACCTTAATTCAATATGATTAGGTACAAAAAAATATATAGAACACAAAAACCGTGTTATATATTCAATGTATAGAAAATTCACAATATAAAAATGCTTCTTAACTCACACATCATTATATTTTTAGGAGTTAAACTGTACTCAATTTAAAAACTTATTCAATTTTTTGTTATTTATTAATAAACTAAAGCCGGGGTTTTACTAATTTTTTTTTTTTACAAATGGCAAAACATTTACTTAAAACGTAATTTACAGCGGACTGTAGACAAACACACTCACTCATATTCGAAGATAAATAAACAGCACAACAAATAATAATAACTTGGACATAATCTTTCTCTTGACAAACAATTAATTATTAATTTCACATGGGACGTAAGCTTTCTCTATACGAGTAATAAATATTTAATTTTGCAGGCTGTATAATATATATGTAAAATATGTATATGTATGTAATGTATGTAAATTCAAACGTCCATTAAGGACACATAAAATAAGTTTGGTCGTCGACGAGGATCGTCGTCGAGCAAACTGTTTTATCGTCCATCAAATATTGGCATCAATAGAGAGATACTTTAGATTTTCCAAAGTCCAACATAATAAAAAAAAAAAAACATTTTACAATAGTTTCGGCCGAGTGGTGATTGCCGAAGAGCGACCCTCAGGGCCGCCTATCCTATTACCTGAATCATTAAATTAAAATGACACAATCGCGTTAAACTCAAAATTTCCTACACAGATTTTGATGCTAGAGCTAAAATTTCCCCGAGGCACTGTCGATCCAGCAAAGTGCAGTATCTAATATATGTTGGTGGGTTTCTTCTTGAGCTGGCTGGCGGACTGGTGTCTCTTGACCGCCTGCTTCGACTCGTTGGCGGCGAGGGAGGGCTTCACCTACAAACGGACAGGATACAGGAGTACAGGAATGGGAGAGGATGGGATCGTTTTAACGTCAGCTCGTATCGCCATCCGAATCACAAAAAAAAGAAAAGAAAAAAAATCCTCATTTAAGCGTTGCAACTTTGGTCTTCTCTACTTGGATATGGAAAGACCTGAGACGCATCGCGCCTGTCTCCTGGCCTGGCTCATGGCATATGGCGGGCGCTTGTGCTTGCCCGCGCGATCATTCAACTCTTTTTCAAAATGGGGAAGGAAAACATCGCGGAGAACTTGTAATATGAGTCGGAAGAGGCTTCGGGCGCAGCCGTGGTGCGGTGCTGTACGAGGCGCACTTACGTTGACGGAGGTATGGTGGTAGGTAGGTAGGTAGGTAGGTGGTGTACGGTAGGTGGTGTACGGTAGGTGGTGTACGGTAGGTACCTCGTTGTTGGGCGCGGGCTGCGGGTGCGGCGGGTGCGGCGGGTGGGGCGGGTGGGGCGGCGCGGCGGTGCGGCGCTGCACGGAGGTATGGTGGTAGGTAGGTAGGTAGGTAGGTGGTGTACGGTAGGTACCTCGTTGTTGGGCGCGGGCTGCGGGTGCGGCGGGTGGGGCGGGTGGGGCGGCGCGGCGGTGCGGCGCTGCACGGAGGGGGAGCGCCGGTCCGCGGTGGTGGCGCCGCCCTCCGTGTGCAGCTTGCGCTGGCGCAGGATGGTCCAGTCGAACGTGTAGTCGTACTGGTAGTTCATCGTGCGGAACAGGATGCGGAACAACTGCCGAACACACACACACCATACACAGTTATACCATACACAGTGAGTAATACAATAACTGTTACGATATGTCAAAGACAAAACTTTTATTTCCATAGAATTCATAAAATGGCTTGGAAACGTCAATAATATTCAAAACATAAGGTCACGCGTACTTATCGATAAGTTTAATGCCTGTTCAAACCCTATCCGACCCTCCATGGGGAAGAAAAAAGTCATAGTTAAATAAATGTATACGATAAGATTGACCATTTTATCTACTGTAATCTTACTAATATTAAAAACGTGAAAGTTTCTATGTATGGATGTTTGTTACTCTTTCACTCTCAAACGGCTGAATAGATTTGGATGAAATTTGATACCAAGATAGCTTATATCCTGGATTAACACATAGGGTACTTTGATCCCGGAAAAGTGCAGTGTTCCCGTGGGATTACTTATTCACCGCGGGTAACACCGCGGGGCGCAACTAGCTCTACAATAAGACGAAATCAGTATCTCAATCTGTAATTATGACATTGAAATACATTTTGCTTGTAATTTGTTCTTTTGTTATCTGTGCTAAGTTAATGTGACTTGTATTGTATTGGCTGGTAATAATGACACTTCACTTACCTGCCTAAGATACATGTAGTCTGGAGCCTCGTCGAAGGTGAGTCCACGGCAGTAATTTAAATACATCGCAAACTCGGCCGGGAATCCCTGGTAACAATATATATTTATTTTTAATTTAAAGATAGATTTTACAAGTCTACATTAATCGCTACAACTGAGGCGTTATAGTTGGAGTAGTTAAAGTCAAAAACTGTATTTCCTCAGAACTCATACAGAAATGACTTGGAAACGTCAATATTGTTTAAAACATACGATCACACGTACCTACTTATCAAGTACTTAGTACTTAGAAGTTACTGACTTATCTAAGTGCATATATTTATGTCGAAAGATTAATAAATAAATAAATCAAGTTTGAAGTCTGTTCACCCTATCCACCCCTCCATGGGGAAGAACAGAAAGAAAACCCCTAAAGGAGGGATTCCTTTATTTTCGCGAGCACACCCTTTACAATCCAGACACAGAACAAACATCTATGCACAAACTCACAAATTTTCGTCATGGGTGGGAATCAAACCCACGGTATGCAGCGCAGAAGGCAGTTACACCAACCGAGCTGAGTCCCGTATAGTATAGTTAAAGTATTATTCCGCACTGACCTTGGTTAGCACCTCCACGGGGGTAGACATTTTCTTCTCGCTAATTCGCTCATATTTCTGTTTCTTCGTGATAGCCTTCAAACCCTGCCAGGGTAATGACCCTCTGGAATGGATAGAGCCAAATGTTTACATCAATGTCTTCGCTTACTTAAAAGCTATTCCAGAGGGGATAATAATAATAATAAATAATATCTTTATTGGAAAAACACTGGTATATATTATGTATACATAAACGTAGTTAGTGCAAATTGATTTGTATCCAAAGGCGGTCTTTGGAACGATACGATTTCTTCCAGATCACCTGATTGTAAACTATACTTAAACTAAAAAACTTAAAAAAAAGATAAGCTGTGCCAATATGTAAATAAATATTGGTGGACATTTCACACAATTCTATCTAGCGCTACGGAACGAGCAGATGGCCCACCTGGCGTAAAGTGGTAGTCTCTGCTCATAACAAGCAATATAAGACTCGTGTCCTCCCCTACCGAAGTACGACAAGACCCAAGTCGCATCGTATGCGCCCTTAACTCTGACACGTAAAGGTGGAATGTCTCACGTGCTTGTAATTTCACCGGCAAGCACACCTTTAAAACCGGAACAGAGTAATGCAAATACAATACTGCTTGGCGGCAGAAATGTGTTTGGCGGCAGCACTTCCTGAACGAACTTGACATAAGTTTTAGTGCTATATGTGTGTGTAAATTAATCATTATTTTTTTACGTAAATTTAATTTATATGGCTGTAATTTATTAATGTGTGAAAGCTAATATAAAATGTATTGTATTGTATATACTACGGTGATATTATGTACATACCTGTTGAAATACATAAGTACGTAGCCCAGGGACTCCATGTCGTCTCGTCGCGACTGCTCGATACCAAGGTGAGCGTTGATGGACGCGTATCTCGCGGTGCCTAGCGAACAACATGACAACATACAATACATATAATAGTTTCTTATAATATGTATTACTAGCTGTTGCCCGCGACTTCGTCCGCGTGGAATTCGGTTTTATCACGCACCCCCATTTTACCCCTCGGAAAAGTAACCTAAGTTACTCTTTGTTACATCAGCTATCTGCCAGTGAAAGGCCCGTCAAAATCGGTCCTGTCGTTTCAGAGATTAGCCGGAACAAACAGACAGACAGACAAAAATTGTAAAAAATATTGTTTTGGTATATGTACCGTGTATACATCAATATGCACTTAATAAATAGCGGTTATTTTAATATTACAAACAGACACTCCAATGTTATCCAACACGCGGATCTTAACTACTGCACCCCCTGCAAGCCGAGGGTCAGGGGCCCGTAGTGACCCCAGGGTGGGGGCGGGGTGGGAGGTGGGTCTCACCGGTGAGATTCTTGTCCTCGCGGTAGGAGATGTGACACCGGGTGCGCATGTCGCGATACTTCTTGGCGAGTCCGAAGTCGATCATGTACAGCTTGTTGCAGTGGCGGCCGATTCCCATCAGGAAATTGTCCGGTTTGATGTCGCGGTGGATGAAGCATTTGCAGTGTATGTACTCCACGCGGCCGAGCATTTGATCTGGAACACAGACACACACACAGTGAGTACATTCATATATAATATAATACAATAATAAATAAATAATATAATAATAAATATTGGTAGACGTGTACACAGCGCCATCTAGCCCCAAAGTAAGCCAAGCTTGTATGATGGGAAACTAATATACTACTTACATACTTTTTTGTTGTAAATACATATTAGCACCCAGACACAGAACAAACGTCTACATTTGTCATACAAATGTTTGTCCTGGGTGGGAATCGAACCCACGACCGCGCAGAAGACAGGGTAACTACCAACTGAGCTGTGAGGCCAGTCCAATGTATTTGGATAACGTTTCAAATAATAATTATAATAATATTATCGGTGGACAATTCACCCAGCGCCATCTATCCTCAAAGTAAGCATAGCTTGTACTATGGGAATGTGCTGGTTCATACATAACTTTATCCGGAGGTAAGGCGTTGATACTTGCAGTACAGTAATTTACTCCTGCAACATCGTGTTTTTTACCAACTATGTGTCTTGGTCTACGGAACCCAGTTAGAATACCAGTGCCACACTGATAACTGGGACCTGTTCGGCTGCACGAGATACGGAATCTGAATTCTCCTTGGAACCAGACAACTGATATAATACTTATATACTTTTATTTGTAAATACATATTAATAACACATATTGACACCTAATAATAATAGAGTATAATATATAGCAGTAGAAGTAAGAGCAGTAGAACTCTTACCAAGTTTGTCCGGGGAAGTACTGCCACCATGCCCATTTCTGCCGCCAAGCAGTAACGCATTACTGTGTTCCGGTTTGAAAGGTGTGGTTGCCGGTGAAATTACAGGCACACGAGACATTGCACCTACACGTCTCAGAGTTACGAGCGCATACGTTGCGACTTGGGTCTTGTCGTACCTAGTAGGGGAGGACCCAAGTCGCATCGGTTGTTATGGGCTGAGGTTACCACTTAACACCAGGTGGGCCGTCAGCTCGTTCTGTAACTGTATTGCATAATGTATTTATTATTTGGGTTCCGTGTGTTTCTGTTTGACTCACCAGCCAGCATGAGTACGGTCTTGATGGTGAATTGACGCGAGCAGAAGTTGAACAAGTCCTCGAGAGACGGACCCAGGAGGTCCATAACGAGGATATTGTGATCCTTCTCGTAGCCATACCATCTGCAACAATGAAATTCTTATTAACAACTCAATATTACATGGATGGTAATACAGTATCTAATTAATTTTGGCTGGAGTCACAGCTCAGTTGGTAATAGCCTTCTGCGCTGTAGGACGTGAGTTCGATTCCAGAACAAACATTTGTGTGACGAACATAGGTATTTGTTCTGTGTCTGGGTGTTGATATCTATACAAATAAATAAAATTGGAGTATCTGTTTCTAATATTAAAATTACCGCTTTTTACTAAGTGCATATGGATGTATACAAGGTACATATACCCAAAACAACATTTTTTTAAATTTTTATCTTTGTCTGTCTGTCTGTTCCGGCTAATCTCCGAAACGGCTGGACCGATTTTGATGGGACTTTCACTGGCAGATAGCTGATGTAAGAAGGTGTAACTTAGGCTACTTTTCCGAGGGGTAAAATAGGGGTGCGTGATAAAATCGAATTCCACGCAGACGAAGTCGCGGGCAATAAATAGTTTATTATATGTATGTATTTACAAAAAAGTATTTAAGTAAATCAGTCTGTCTGATTCCCATGACACAAGCTGTGCTTAGTTGGGGCTAGATGGCGCTGTATGAAATGTCCACCAATTGTTATTTATTAGCATTTCTGCTGCCTGACGAAACTCATGCAACACTCGACAAGTTGCAACTTGAAATATCATATCGCGTTGCGTGACGTACATTGATGGTTGGTGGTAGAGGGAGAAGGCGCGGCGCGACGTCGAGTCACCGTTCGGTTTCAAACATTTTCTAGTGTTCGCATAATCGCCTCCGTGCTGTGCGCGCTGTATGCATTACATGACGTGTCCATTTCACCCGGTTAGTAATTTGACAATCACTTCTGACGACCGTTGAGTTTTTATTTTAAAAGCGCGACGCTGCATTTATTGCTAACTACTATTTTAAAATGTGCCCGCGGCTTCGTCCGCGTCTCAGTTTGTAACCTTGATAAAAGCATCATACTTATTACATCAGATATCTGCCAGTGAAAGTCGTGTCAAAATCCGTCAGACCGTTTCGGAGATTAGTCGGAATAAACAGACACAAATTAGAAAACAGTTTTTTGTTACATATACACGTTACATTACATATATATTTTCATATGCATTTGATGCACTTAAATGTTATATATTAATATAGATAACAATGCGACTCAGTGTTCCTTTGCCTAAGTATGGGAGGACCCATAACCTATTGCTATGGTATTGCCAGAGGTTACATCAGGTCGGCCATCTTGCCTGTACCGTAACATATTGGCAGTAAAACAACTTAGAGATGAGAAAATATTAGCTAGTTCTGAGACAATTTTGTGTCCGCCATTATCGTGCATGCGCTGGGTCCAAAAGGCAGATACATAATCTCAATAAATAAACAATGTCGAGCTATCATTCTAAAGGACATCAGTATTTCGTTGATTTCGCATGGGTCCAACTGAACCTATGCTTTGACGCAAAATATATTTATTTATTATTATTATTTATTACATTTATTTATTTATTATTATAACGCTGCATTTTATCATCGAACCGTTAGCTATTCAGGGCAAAACACTTGTGGTTAGTGACATTATGTTGTTTATCCATAGGCGGTCTTAACGTGTGATACGATTCCTTCCAGGCTACCTGAATATAAACTAAACTAAAATAAAAGAGTAACTTAAAACGAATTAATGCAAAAATTATGGTCTTGAGCACGGAGGCAGGCAATTTACTTAGCTGTTTCAGTGTTTCTCTAAAAAAAGCCTTTTATCTCGACTCTAAAAGTGAGACTAGTGAAAGTTAAGATATAGACCTCGAATACCTTCTATTGTGCTGGCGACGAATATTTCTTTATGAAGTTAAGGAACGGGCCCACCTGGTTTTAAGTGGTTACCTCTGCCCATAACAAGCAAATACTACTTGGGTCCTCCCCTACTTAGGTACAACAAGAAAAGTCGCATCGTACCAAAAACTGCGCCTGCAATGAACGTATTGCATGTTATCGGCAGAGATTACTATTATTACTACTATTACACCAGGTGGGCCATCTGCTCATTCCACAACTTTACCACCAAAAATAGTCCTTACAAGTAGGAGCAAGCAGAACGAATTATTGCAGTCACATATAAAACAAGACAAGACGCTGAAGTAATTGTCTGTTATCATAAATTTGACGCGTAAATGCGCAGAACAATCGTTTGTTTATCAATGTAACTGCGCACGCGCTCGCGCTGTTCAACACAGATCAGTCGTAAGTCTGCCGTCTGCGCTGTAGGTCGCGGGTTCGATTCCCACCCGGGACAAACATTTGTGTGACGAATTTAGATGTTTGTTTTGTGTCTGGCTGTTAATATGTATGTTTACCAAACAGTATATATATATATGTATTCTATCAGTTGTCTGATGGTTAGTTAGGGGCTAGATGGTGACGTGTATATTGTCCACCAATATAAAAAATATGTGATTGACTGGCCTCATAGCAGTTGGTTAGTAACCCTACCTTCTGCGCTGTAGGTCGTGGGTTCGATCCCCACTCAGGACAAACATTTATGTGACATTTGTAACATTGATGTTTGTTCTGTGTCTGGGTGTTAATATGTATTATATGTATGTATTTACAAAAGTATATAAGTATGTATATCAGTTGTGTGGTTCCCATGATACAAGCTATGCTTAGCTTATTTTGGGGCTAGATGGCGCTGTGTGAAATGTCCACCAATATTTATTTATTTATTTATGTATATCGGCAGGTATCGCTAGCAAACGGTACCTACCACCTACCTATACCATTCGCTTATAGTTTATAGTGTTTTCGTGACGGCGACCCCAAATTGGTGAGTCACGTGAATTGGGTACGCTGCCGCTGGTCTCGGACCGGTTTCGGAGTTCAGCCCGCTACTCGTATGGAAATAGGTCGTACACGATGCGAGTGTTACGAACATTCTCAGTCAATGTATTATTAATAGTACCTAATTAGACTGGCCTCATGGTGACCCTGCCTTCTGCGCCGCAGGCCGCTGGTTCGATTCCCACCCAGGACAAATGTTTGTGCGACGAACATAGGTTTGTTTTTTTGGGTGTGAATATGTATTATCTATACATATAATAAAATTGTAGAAAAGTGGTGTCTGTACAATGGAAATATATAAAAAAAAAGTAGCAGGCGTTGTTATTATATCGATGCCGAACCCGAAATTGTAATTAATTTTTTTTTTGTCTGTTTGTCTGTGTGTTTGTGCACGCTAATATCAGAAACGGCTTATTCGATTTAGATACGGTTTTCACTAATATATTGTAGTAAGCTTCACTTAACATTTAGTGTTTATTTCATGTCAATCGGTTCATAAATAAAAAGTTATGTCAATTTAAAGAATCACGGCGAACATTTTTAACGTACAGAGTACGTACTACACGCCTCGCGCCTGAGCGTCCGTGGCTATATAAAGCGCGCTGAGAGCCGCGCCGCTGCCATAAGGATTCTTATTCAAAATATGCTGCCCGAAAAGTCACTATTCCACGCGAACGAAGTCGCGGGCACAGCTAGTTTACAAATAAAGTATTTATGTATTATATCAGTCTGGTTCCCATGATACAAGCTACTTAGCTTACTTTGGGGCTAGATGGCTATGTGTAAAATGTCAAACAATATTTATTTATTTATTAATTACTAACTAGGCAATCGAATGATGCAATTTCGGGGGGGTGATTGCAGAATTCATGAACTTCCTTGACATAATAGGCGCAACTTTGAAACGAACGTAGGCGTCGCGACTATCCGAAAGATTATTGCTAAATTAACACAATGGCGCGACTGGGTAGTATTGCGATTCAATGTTTCACGGTTACAACTAAATAATGTTACCCGTAGTCGATGTTATACCAAGGAAATGATAGACTAGTACTACTGCTACTAGCGTTGCCAGGCGTTCGGATAAAGCCGGACACAGTCAAGCTTCTTGGTTGCGTGTCCGGCCTAATTAGTTGGTTTTTGGCTTTTGTTAGGCTTTTTAAATTTGGCCAGTTTCTTAACATTTCTCATATGTTGGTATAAAGAAGACTTATTCATTCAATTTTATTGCTGTTTCATTAGAATTGATGAAGATGAAAAAATAAAATGATTACTGTTTGATATAATGATGAAAAAGTCAAGTTTTCATTATTATTTTTTTAAATTGTCGTGTATACGACTAGAAAATTAGAGGTGTCCGACATTTTTACCAAAATGTCCGGCTAAACTAGCCAGTCTGTCCGGCTTTTCGGTTTTACTATTTGGCAACCCTAACTGCTACTATTCACCACGCTGAACAAGTGTGGTGAAAGGATCAAAGTGAGCCTCAACGGGGCTATATTTGTGCTTTTGACAATACAGAGGGGTGAACTGGGGAGGGGTGAAAGAGACTTACCTAACATGTGGTATACCGATGCCCCCTTGGAGCATCTTATACACCCTGCTCTCATAGAGAAGCTGGGGGTGTCTCGCTTTCACAGACTCAACCTTCACCGCTACTTCCTGCAACAATAATATAAACAATTAAAACAATAAGTTATTGTAATAATAATATTGGTGGACAATTCACACAGCCCCAAACTAAGCATAGTTTGTACTATGAGAACCAGACAACTGATAGAATACATATACGCTCTTTTTTGTAAATACATACATATAATACATATTAACACGCAGACACAGAACAAACATCTATATTCATCACACAAATGTTTTCTGGGTGGGAATTGAACCCACAACCTACAGCGCAGAAGGCAGAGTTACTACCAACTGAGATGATTATGTGAAGAACATTTATTTAGTACACACAATAGAAGGTAATACAGTTTTTGTGACCCAAATTTTATCTCAATACAGTTTGAAAAAGAAAAACCTTTTGTGGTGGAAATATATAAACATGGGAGACCAATATAGGACTCATATATCTATAATATCTAAGTTATGTTATATGTATGTGTTTTATGTCTAAATTAAACTGATTACATGACAGCAGATGCCTGTATTATTAACATTTGTATCTGTGTACACAAAAATAAATAATAAGAAATGGCTGATATATCACACTGTGAAATTTTTGATTTTTCATTACATAAAACTGTTGTCTTTTAATTAAAAATGTAAGAAGACACAGATTGCTGTAACACAGGTCTCATTGCCTCTCAGAAACTTACGATAGATAGCATAATGTTAGAGATATAAGTAAATTAATATCGGTGGACATCCCACACACTACAATCTAGCCCCAAAGTAAGCTACGCGTAGCTTGCATCATGGGAACCAGACGATTGATATAATACTTATATATACTTTTTTTGTAAATACATTCATATAATATACATAATAAGACCCTGATCAAGAACAAACAATGGAACCCACGACTTACAGAACAGAAAACAGGGTTACAAGAGCTATGAGGCAACTCTAAAAGAACATAGCTGAATAACTACTTATATTCCTATGAACTATACTAACTGTACAAATGTAGGTTTTATTCCAGAATCATACAAACATGAGCATGACCTGTGTCTGGGTTCCATTCCCTCATAGGACAAACAGTGTGACCTGGTGTCTGGGTTCCATCCCCATATAGGACAAACAGTGTGTCCTGTAAGTATCTGGGTTCCATTCCGACATAAGGCAAACAGTGTGTCCTGTAAGTATCTGGGTTCCATTCCGACAGGGCAAACAGTGTGTCCTGTAAGTATCTGGGTTCCATTCCGACAGGGCAAACAGTGTGACATGTAAGTTTCTAGGTTCCATTCTGACATAGGGCAAACAGTGTGACCTGTATCTGGGTTCCATTCCCATATAGGACTAACATGTGTGACCTGCAAGCATCTGTTTCTAAGGGCTGACTGTTCTGTTACCACTATAGTTGCAATCACACAGATTGATGCCTTTTGTAGGGGATAGAAAGGACCTTAATGGCCACTTTTCTACTTATTATTTACGATATTATGGGAACCATACCTAAATTACCTGACAGCCATAACAAAAACCACAAGAAATCCTAATGAGATGTATATATTTAAAATCTTTTATTTAATTTGCAATGTTTGTATGTATGTTTGTTTAGGTGAAAATTTGCAACTGAATTTTGAACCAGTTCTCATAGTGTGAATAGGCTGCCTGTTGGTAATCATGCATTGCTCGTGATGGTGCTGCCTGTACCACCTGCAGACCTGCACACAACTCCTCTATAGCAGTGCAGCACCCATATCGTCTGGGCTCTTTAGATTTGTCTTGACAAGTACTATAAGCCCTCGGTGGTATCCAGGGAGATTGAATGTTGTTTTGTAAAAAAATATTTTTCAGCAAAAATTTATTCTTTTCTCAACATATATACAGATGAATGTAACATATTTAACAATGTAGCTGCAAATGCAAATTATCTGCGTTTTGTAAATTTCATCTTTTCATGTCACTCCTGAAGTGAGCCAAATTAAATAAATCTTTATTCTATCACTGAGTACAAAGATTAACATTTTGACTAGACTATCTAATAAAAGGTAACAATTATTATACTTTGCCTGAACTAGGAAATGCTATTCTCCATGTGATTAATTGATTTAGTAGTACAGATAGAATCTGTACTGTTAGTACCAAATACTGGCCATTTTCAATCAGCCTATTTGTGTATATAGTTTGAATTCACTCAGCAACTACCAGGGAACTTTATTAATGTGATAAAGTTACGAAACGAGGTGATGGCCCACATGGTGTTAATGGTAACCTGTTCCCATAATAAGCAATATGACTTGGGTCCTCTCTTACTAAGATACATCAAGACACAAGTTCCATTGTATGCACCCATTACTCTAGAGATGTGAAGGTGGAATGTCAGATATACCTGTAATTTCACCAGCAACCCAACCATCAAACTGGAACACACTAACGGGAATGCATTACTACTTGGTGGCAGAAATAAGTACGGTGTCAGTAATTCCTAAGACAAACTTGGCACAAGTTCTACTGCTAATAGAACTTGAAATAAACTGCAATATATCATTTGCACTTTATGACATTTTCTCACATTAAACTCACTGCCAAAAGCAGTCTACGTACTATTATAATCTTTCTACAGTCTAAAACTGTGATTAGGTGATTAGGGCATGCAGTACTGATCTTTTTAGAGTCCTGGGAATTTTATGTTCACTACTGGCTTGTATGTGGCATTGCTGATACTTCCCATACTACCATTTTATAATATGTCCCTTTTTATAGGCTATAAATGAAAAATACAAAGAGGACAACAACATAAAAAAAGTATTCAATTTATTAAATTTTTTATTAGTTAAAATGACAGTAACAGAGTTTAAATATTGAAATGAAAAGAGAAAACGTATGAAACCAAATTAAATCGACAGAAAAACAATCAACAAGTTTTTTTCTAATCAACAAATTGTTAGTCATATTCTTAAGGAATAGTAACAAATAATCTCTAAACTATTAACAATTATCAAGTCTCATAGTTTCCAAAGTCAAAGTCAAAAACTTTATTTCCATAGAATTCATAAAGGCTTCAATAATATTCAAAATATAAGGTCATGTGTACTTACTGCTAAGTTTGATGCCTGTTCAAACCCTATAAGAAACCCCTAAAGGGATTCCTTTTTTCCGCAAGCATGATCCTTGTAACAATCTGTGTACTTAAATATATGTTACATTTAGTGACTACGTAAAATACTGGAACAACATATTACAAGATGTTCTATGTGATGTGGAACAGAGCAAATTCAGACCATAGTAATTTATAATTGAAATAATCATTTACACTGATTTTTCGTTGTCACTATCATAGGAGAATTCTATCAAACATTCTGGGAATTCCCTGGAGCATAGTGGTAATCCTTTTAAAATCAAACTAAATCTAAAGTGAAATAAATTTTTTAAGTTTAGCAAAAATGGAATCAAATCTTCCATTAAAAAACTCAGATATAGGCTAAGACAATTGTTATTTCTATATGAATAAACAATTTCATTTTTTTCCTAACCTATACTGTCCCACTGCTGAGCAAAGGTATCCCTGAAGTCCTTCCACACATCCCGGTCTTTAGCTATTTCCCACCAATTTCCCTCAAATTTATTTACATCATCCCGCCGACGCTTTCAATGCCGACCTAACAGCCCATAAATAATTATAAATATTTATTCATTGAATTCGTGCTAAGATTAACAGTGAGTTAGTATCTAATAAAAGGTAACAATTTCACTATGCCTGTACTAAATCCTGTGTCTCAGGCAAATAAATATATAGAGTATAATAATAACATAGATTGCCTAAATTTGTGTACCAAGCCTCAGCTTAAGAAGGATTCAATTAGTCACAGACAACAGGATAACACCAACAACCTGAGATATATCAACATGAAACTTTCTAAGAATATTGATATTCTAGATTTGTTTAACACAACAGATACTATACGATTTTCTTTTTCATCATGTAAGTATGACAATATATCAGGTTGTTATGTACATGAAAGATAATATTTATTGTATGTATTTATTATGTCATTCAGGTGATAGAATGTGCTGACGGCCCACCTGATGTTAGGTGGTAACCGCCGCCCATGGACAACAGCAATACAACTCAAGTCCTCTCCACCAAAGTACGAGATGACTTAAGTCGCATTGTGTTGCATCCATCACTCAGAGACGGGGATGTTACGTCTCATGCGCCTGCAATTAATATTTAATATGTGTTATATATTTCATTTACAAGATATATATATATGTATTCTGTCATAGTCTGGTTTCCACAGTACAAGGTATGCTTAGTTTGGGGCTACATGGCACAGATGAATTGTCCACCAATATTATTATTATTGTACTCAAGTTTGTATTGGTTCTATAGAATATTGACATAAATTCTGATTGTAAATAACATATCCAAAATAAGTTTATGACAGTGGTACAGCAGTTCAGATTACCCCATAAAAGAGTATTATTTACTTTCCATGTTCCACTTACAAATAATACAATAAAACCACGGTTATTCATACGGCATCGAAATATGTGATCCTGTTTGTAATAAAAGGAAGAAAAGGCCCAGACCGTCATATTCGACACATAAAATCCCGAAATACTACAGAGTTGACCAAGACGCGAATTCCTACTGAGAATGGAACGTCTTATGATAAATCAATGAACACCATACAATATTACCTTGCCATCCTTCGTACCTATACGGGCCAAATATATGTCACCGAAACTGCCTTCACCGATCTTTCGTACAACCTTGTATTGATCGGCAAGCACTGTGTTTTTTTGCAACGGTTTACGGTATAAGTAAAAGGAAGCCATTTTGCTTTTTTGTTTATAAAATCGTAGTCACATTTACTTTATTCATGTCCCATCGCACCGAGTACGATTAAGCAAAATATCTTCTCAATTTTGCGTCAATGTCAGTTACAAGGAAAGTAAGCTTAGAAATAGTGAAAACACTGAAAAAAAAAGGTATTTTAAATCAGTCCTAAAAATGACATCAACCTAACCTACTTCATGTTACGTCCACGTCACAATGGCAGCAGAGCGGTGTTGCCAGGATATAAAATGCGATATCTACCGTAACATTTTTTTCCACTCGAAATGCAAGCGCGCACATAGTAACCGGATTTGAAGAATAAAAGACCTTGCCAAGTTCCGTATAGCCTTCATAAAATTAAAAGTGGGCGTAAGACTGACTTGACTTTGTATACAGACCGATACAACACCTAACAATACATAACTTTCCCAGATCTTTGCCTATGTAAATTGTTATGTTGGACAGTTCAGTTCAAGAAAAGAGTTTATTGAATACTAGATGCTATCCCGCGGTTTCACCCGCGAAGTTTCGATTCCGTGGGAATATCGGGATAAAAACTACAGCTATGTAACTATCAAGTTTCATCTCAATCGGTTCATTCGTTTCTGCATAAAGAAGTAACAAACATTATGTACATACTTATTTGCGATAGAATTAAAACATATTTCACTGCTACATACCCTTGATGATAAAACTATTTATTTGAATAAGAATTAATACTATGACACGAATGTAACTAACTTTTGTTTCTACCGATCTAATTAACTTTTAGAACACAAAAGCTGCTCCAGTGACTAATCTGTGATAGATATATTTCCTAGTGGAATTTTTTGTATGTAGTTATGAGTACTTTAATCATGTAGTAAATAATTTATATGTATCATGAAGTTTTCTGAGCACACACCAAATAATGAATTTTATAGGCAAACATTTTACCACTTTGAGTTACATTATTGCAATTTTCTTAATGATCTCTAATTGTTTGAAAAAACATTATAGCCTATTTTACTTCCTGATAATTGAGCTTTCTATTAGTAAGAAAATGGTTAAAATCGGTCCAGTAGTTTTTAAGCCTGTTCGGTACAAACAAAAAAAACTTTCCCTTTTTATAATATTAGTATAGACAACATTGGTAGGCTTCAATATATGCAATGACTCACAATTACTAATTTTTAAACAGGTAATTTTAGTTTTTATACATTTTCAACTACATTTTAATGCAATATTATTACTTAATTATGATGATTATAAGATATATTGAGAGTAAGAAAGCGTACTTATTTAACTTGTCAAATTAAAGATTCCTTGAAATAATGAATCCATCTGAATTCAGTGAGTACTGTATATCATCACAGATAGTGTTGAAGCTCACAAGTTTCTTTTTAATGTATGTTTAGAAATACAGTTTTAGATCTAAACATAATTTAGGTACATGTTTTTGTCAAAGAATGAACAAAACGAAGTTTGTTCCGGTGTTATGAAAAGTGATTACTTCACTACAGCGTATGTATCAAACTTTGGAAATCCCAATGGAAATGGACAAGGATACAAAGAAGATACAAAGAATTTGTATTTCAATTGGAATTGGTTGCACAACCATTATTTAATTTTGTTTATTTATTATTGGTTTTCCAGGCAGCTTTCATCACTCTGATTCTCATAGACGATCGGACTCAGCAGGACTTCTTGGTAAATTGGTTGGTTAAAGACATGTTCAGGCTGCCTGGTTAAGGAATGAATTACTGGATGAAAGTGTTATATAGCCGAGTAACTTGTGAGAAAATATATTCCCCGCGTCCTCATCCATTAGACCTCTCGTCACATCTACCATCCCACAATAGTTTAACCCACAAGTGAAAAGTGTTCCACTGAGGCTCTGCCTACCTCTTCAGGGATTAATGTGTGTATGTAGATGATCAATATGACTGTTATTTTCTGAAAACTTATATACTATAACAAATATACTATAGTTTCTTTTTATATTCATATTTTATCACCTAAGACACAGGATTTCCTAGTTCAGGCTTAATGTAATTGTTACCTATTATTAGATACTCAATAGTCACTATGATAATCTCAGCATGCCGGCAATGAATAAAGATTTATTTTTTTGTATTTGCTTTACCATGACTTCTAATGAATAATATATAATATAATAATAAATGAAACAAGAGACGGATTAAGAGTAATACCTAGAATTTCATAATTAATCCATTAATGAGGTCATTGTAATAAATGAATGCTACAATAATACTAGACGACCTATTGGCACAATAACCTAGATTAAAGTGAAATTATTGTTTAATATATTTAACGAACAGAAAATAATTAGAATAATCAGGTCATTACAACCAGTTATGAAATTGTCGCAAGTAGGTGCAATACACCAGAATCCATTACAGTTGCAGGAAATATCTCGGATATATTGTATATCTCAGATATACAATTTTCTGTGTTGATTTGTCGTGAAATCACCAACGACCCTGAAGATAATCATAATCTCAGAATAAGTTGCTGTTATACTTCGGCCAACATACGTCACAAAATTCACATCAGTCCCCACATGTCTGCAGGGCAAACGCGGCATAAACGCGGATGGACTCGGGTGCACGTTTAAAATTAGAATTCGAGTAAATAACAAGCATCTTTACCTCGCCACTATCGATGTTAATCGCCAAATAGATGTCACCAAATGATCCACCTCCAATTTTTTTCAGCATCTTGTACTTTGCAGATATCAGGACTTCACTCCTTATAAAGGCCGACATGGTTGCAGATTATAGTAAAATCGTCCTGCTTATTACAATTATCAAAATATAGATCACAAAACACGCACGAATAGAACGATGGTGGTTATTCACGAAACTACATTTTCCGAAATACGAAGCCGTGACTGAGAACAAAATGATGGACGACTGTCGTTCAGAAACTTGAATGGGACGTAGAACGCGTGTAATCAAATACCTTTCTTGTTCTTTAAAAATGGTTTTTACCATTGACCTTCTTTAGGAAAAATTGTTTTGCAACATTATTTTTTGTTTTAATGTAAAATATATCAAACAAAGTAATTTAGAAGACAATAAACCTACTATCAAACTCAATCTAAATTCAAATTGTACTAAGGTTGTTTCTGAACGAAAAAAATATTTGTTGCCAATCAATTTAAAACTACCTTTTTGGTAGTTTTTAATTGTTCAATGCAACATATTGTAATAAATGTAGCGTATTAAAGAATTTACACAAAACTTTAAAAAATTAGCGAAGTCAAGCGTATTTTATAAATTTTTATCTTATTAAATACTGATCAGACAGAAACGGCATTAAAAATATGGTAAAGATTAACTAAAATAGGTATAAAAATTGTACGTGTCAGTTCCCACGCACGACTGGAGTTTACTCTATAAGAACAATTTATTAATTACGAGTCGAGCATTAGCAAAAAGAGTTATATATCTTAAAACAACGCTTTTTTTGACGCTCGCTGTTACTACCCATCAAAATTTTCATACTTTTTACGAAGGCTTTAAACGAAATCGATTCTTAGGGAGTAAACTACAATTGGTAGGTAACCTTACTACATCAAGTAATGCCCCTAGATGCCATATGAACTATATAAGGTCGGGTGTGACAAGGTCCGAATATTCTATTCTACTATTTGCGTGTTCGTTTCGGACTAGCGCAGATAAATCGGAGAGGCTTACCTGGTTTTTATCTGTATAAAATTTATCAGAATTTAATTTGTAAAGCTTTTATACGGAATTACACCAAGAAGAAACATATTCGTCTTTTATTTATCCAGGATTCGATTCTTATTGACAACTAGCTGTTGCCCGCGACTTCGTCCGCGTGGAATTCGGTTATATACGCACCCCTATTTTACCCCTCGGAAAAGTAGCCTAAGTTACTCCTTGTTACATCAGCTATCTGCCAGTGAAAGTCCCGTCAAAATCAGTCCAGCCATTTCAGAGATTAACCGGAACAAACAGACAGACAGACAATTTTTATAAAAAATGTTGTTCTGGTATATGTTCTGTGTATAAATCCATATGCACTTAGTAAAAAGCGGTTATTTTAATATTACAAACAGACACTCCAATTTTATTTATTTGTATAGATTTATTCATGTCAAATATGGGACTTGTAATGCCATTTTTGATGGTAATCTTGTGATTTCATCAATTTTGTAATACTTTATGGGTCTTTTTTCAGATTCTCGAAAGGGAAATCCACTTTGCATTAGAAACACAGAAACTTACCTTATGTAAATCATGAATAAGTGATAAATCCCCATGGTATGATGTGGTTCCGCTCCATGATACACAAAACATCTTTTAATATTTTATTCCAGTATTATGTAGTCATTAAATGCAACATAGGTTTAAGTACAGAATTGTTACAAGGACTGTGCGATAAAAAGGTATCCCTCCTACAGGGGTTTCTTGTCTATTCTACCCCATGGAGGGTCAGATATGGTTTGAACAGGCATCAAGGTAAGCGATAAGTAAGTGTGACCTTATATTTTGAATATTATTGACCTTTCCAAGGCTCGTTTATGAAAAGTTGTTGACTTGAACTTTGAATAATTGATTACCCATTAAAAGCAATCCTTTGACAAAATATATCCATATGTATATATTTTGTCAAATGGATTAAATTACTTATTGCTTTCCACACTTTGGATGTGACACAGTGTAATGCTGATGTACCTAAGAATATTACTGAGAATAATAAACACATTTGGATGGCCTTTGCCAGGATATTTCACAATCTTCAGCCCACTGGGGTGAGATTTCATTATAATGCATTTAGCTGTTCCGAGTACCTCCAAGACGGACTGACTTATTCATTGTGAAAAGCGTAAAATGCAGTGATTTATGATACAAAACAGGGTTACATACCTCTCCATTCCCGACGTGTATCCCTAAATAAATGTCCCCGAACGAACCACCACCGATTCGCCTCAATATTCTGTATCTGGATGCAACCAGCAGCTCCCTTTTGTGTAACAGCATATGTGGAAACGACGTCATGTCGTTTTTTTGTTTATACGATCACTGAATAATGGAAATTTTGTTAGATATTGTAACAAACAAACACCTCGACACATTAAACAGCTGCAATTAAGGGTTGCATGATTGCTTATAAAATTTGTACTACAACCTACCAAAACTACCATTTCTTTGTTTCTACTATGTATTTTTGGTTAATTGGTTTTACTTTTTCACTAACTCAAAGCGATAGCCAGCAATCGTTAAACTTCATTTTAAGACTGTATAGCCGATATGGATTTGTGCCTCGTATCGGCACCTAGGAAGTTCATGATCCATTGTTGTAAAGCCAGCATGTCGCAAACCATTCATAAGGCTGTAATAGTAGAGAGATTCGACTCTTCGGTTGTGAAATGCTTGCGAAGTTTTGTCCGACTTAAAGAGAGAGCGAGAGGATCGGTCGGAGTACCCACTCATGGGATCGTGAAGTAAGCGAGTTCGGATTTTGGACCATATTCTAACTGCACCATTAGATTCGCGCCTCTTTGGCCCTGGGCTAAAATCACCTCGAAGGTTCATCAAATCAATAATTTCTAAGATTCCTCTTACATACACACTTTGCCTCTTTATAATAGCTAGGTGCAAAACTGACAGTATTGAATTTCCGCTCGTAATATTCAACCAACTCTTGACGTAGAGACACATGTGTGTATATCACAGATCCCCGCCTCGGGACGCAATGCAATGCGACATAGTCATCTCATACTTTGGTGGCGAGGACTTAAGTGTTATTGCTATTGTCTAAGGCGGCGGTTAACATCAGGTGAGCCGTCAGCTCTTTCTATCATTTACATGACATATAAAAGTACCAATATTGAGTTTAGCATTGGAGGGTCGTCTGTCCGACATATTTCTGGGATGTACCAACTATGTATCAATCAATTTAAATGTGCGGAAGACGACTAGACGAGGGAGTCCATGTATTCCCGATGCTTGATATTATAACTGAACCATTCATTCAAATTACATATAATTTCTTATAAAATAGAGTAGGTACCGTTTGCAAACCAGCGCGACTGAGCTGAAATCTCTTGCAGCATTATGCTGAGAGACGACCAAGCTTGTCGCTACAGTTGCACATTTTTGTAGGCTGTAAATATTTTCCAAATGTCTGTCTGTAGCACTTAAATTATAATAAATTATTATTAAATATACATTATTTCTTTCTTTCGTCCAACCTCTCACGCCACGATCATAACCAATTATTGGGTAGTATATGCTTCATGACGGGTTATTAACTTCAACAAATCCACGTCGTTTTATATTAAGTAGGTGTAAAACTCTGGTAAGTGACTGTTAGACTCGTTTCGGTTTCGGCCTTTATTTTTTTTTATAATGGTCTAACCTCACAGCTGGTAGTGACACTGGCTGCTGCGCGATAGGCCGTGGGTTCGATCCCCACGCAGGACAATCATTTGTGTGACTAACATGATGTTTGTTTGTTTGTTCTGTGTCTGGGTGTTAATATGTATATAGTAAATACATGTGTTTTTACAAAAGTATATACTTCTACCAGTTATCTAGCTCCCATAGTAAGCTGTGAGAAATATCTAACAATATTATTAGTATCTCATGAGACAATAAATAATTCATATTCATAATTCATAAATTCATCGACCAATAATGTCTACTAAGCAGTATTGGCGGGGATCAAGGACTTCAAATACTGCAGAATATCCATGTCTCCCCGAAGGAAGGCACCCGAGAGGAGGGAAAAAACAAGTAATTTTTTGCGATAATCTTTTTATTTCTTATATAAATAATACATTACATACTGATGATAACATAAACGATATAGGCATTATAACTACCGTGCGTTTGCACTGACGAAACGTTCACAATACATGTTTTGAACTCTGTTTTACGTCTATGTACGAAAACGTATGTACATTGACATTTGGCATATTACAGTTTCAGACATATTTTACAACTAGCTGTTGCTCGCAACTTCGTCCGCGTGGAATTCGGTTTTATCACGCACCCCTATTTTACCCCTCGGAAAAGTAGCCTAAGTTACTCCTTGTTACATCAGCTATCTGCCAATGAAAGTCCCGTCAAAATCGGTCCAGCTATTTTAGAGATTAGCCGGAACAAACAGACAGACTTAGTAACTTAGGCTACTTTTCCGAGGGGTAAAATAGGTGTGCGTGATAAAACCGAATTCCACGCGGACGAAGTCGCGGGCAACAGTTAGTGTATAATATGTTTGGTGCAAACGTACGATTATCAATACCAAGAACATCTGATTCGATTAAAATCCACATAGAATAAAATATACAAAATAAGAAATGAAACAAATTCATAAACAATGTTGACTAAAAATGCAATATATTCTTACACTATTATAATTATTGCGTTACCTTATAAAATATGCGTTTTAAACCATGCAAACCATGATTTCGGATGAGTTTGCGATTCGCTAGCAAGTCAATTAAATATGTCAAAATTTACAACTACGATCAACTATGTTCCCATGTAAAGGATTTCTGTCAGGTAACTATTTGCATCGTGATGAACAATAGATTCCTTTGTATTTTAGCTGTCAAGTTTTAGTAGATTTTATCAGCATTCGTTCTGAGATATCATAGCTCATGTGTGAAAGTAGTAATTACTATAATGCTGTCTTTCTCCTGTAAATAGTAAAAATAGTCACAATTTCACATTACATAGAACAGCGCAATATGTACTTTGTATAAAACACCATTGAATTTGATGAATCCAAATTGATCAGCGAGATTTACTACAGACTATCCTAAACCATCTTCCCAAGGTGATACCACACAATTCGTCAGGTTCCAAGCATTATAAGCCATTCATAAAATAAAACGAGGTAAAAATATACTTTAAGAAAACATGAAAATTCGATTTTTTTTTGTACGCATTTTAGGCATTCTGGCGTAATAAAAGCTTTATAAAAAAAAGAAAATTAGTATTAAATTATTTTGGTAGATATTTTAGGCCTTTTATAACATTATAAACTGAATCAAATATACGACAACGCAGTCTTGAAAACCAATTTAGTACAATACTTTGGTTAACAATATAAGTGACGCTTCAATATATTAGTTTTATTACATTTCTCTAGGCAATAAAGTCCTAAATTACGTTTAAAACTACCAAACAGTAGCAAACTCTAAATGTGGCAGCCCAGACATCAACTGTCAAAGGCGGTCCTACTCTGAAAGTGCATCTATGGCGGGGGTCTATACTGCTAGTTCCGCGCGCTACTGTTTCATAAGCAAATGGGTGGAAAATTGTTTTATTGAACGTTTTACGTTGTATTTTATATTGTCGTCCATATCTCGATAAAAGACATCCCACAAATAACATACGGAATCTTTTAATAGCTTATACTTTCCGAAAGAAGTGACCAGCGGTTAACTGTTGCCAGTACCAAGTAATAAAAAATTACCAGTTTACACAATTTAAGTAACAATTAACTGCTATAAATCTGAATTTAAACTGTACGAATTTCACATTAACATCGATAAAACTTTTAGAAAAGATATAATAAAAAGATCCGCTGTTAGAGAATTCTTGCTTATGAAAAGTAGCATTAACTTTGATATTGTCTAATTTGTTACTTAATATATTGGAGCTATTCGGTTGTAGATAAGGCGCGGGCATGCACTTAAGGTGCAGGCGCGCACTTAAGGCCCGGGCATGCACTTAAGGTGCAGGCACGCAATTAAGGCCCGGGCGTACACTTAAGGTGCAGGCACGCACTTAAGGCCCGGGCATGCACTTAAGGTGCAGGCGCGCACTTAAGGCGCAGGCATGCACTTGAGGCGTTCGAAGGCGGCCTTTTCCAGCTCCTCGCGATGGTCGGGATGAGCTATCTTGATCAACTCGTACGCGCGCTGTCTGAGAGTCTTACCGAACAGTTGGGCGATGCCTTGTTCTGTCACCACGTAATTTACGTGGGCCCTAGTTGTCACAACTCCGGCTCCTGAAAAAAAAACAATAATTTAAATAAATAATGACATTTCACACAGCGCCATCTTTTGTTATATGAACGGTGAGGCACATCGTTCCATTTTTTTTATCTAAAAGTTATCTATCCGGTCGCCACTAGATCTCTCTAGAGGGAGAATAATGAGGGCCGGAAGGCACTTATTCTAAACGTAAAGTAAGGCCAACAAGCAGACGCCCTACCTGATATGAAGTGTTTAATGTCGCCTTGACATTTGCAACATCGGAGGTTCAAATGCGTTGCCCACCCTGAATAAAATAAATAACTGACGAAACTGTTTGGTATATTTTGTTTTTGGTTTTGTTTGGTTACTTGCCTAGTTTGAGTGTGGGCACTATCTTGGTTTGCCCCTTCTTGGTGGGCGCTACTGTGTGTGTGCGGTTACTTGCCTAGTTTGAGTGTGGGCACTATCTTGGTTTGCCCCCTCTTGGTGGGCGCTACTGTGTGTGTGCGGTTACTTGCCTAGTTTGAGTGTGGGCACTATCTTGGTTTGCCCCCTCTTGGTGGGCGCTACTGTGTGTGTGCGGTTACTTGCCTAGTTTGAGTGTGGGCACTATCTTGGTTTGCCCCCTCTTGGTGGGCGCTACTGTGTGTGTGTGCGGTTACTTGCCTAGTTTGAGTGTGGGCACTATCTTGGTTTGCCCCTTCTTGGTGGGCTTTACTGGGTGTGTGCGGTTACTTGCCTAGTTTGAGTGTGGGCACTATCTTGGTTTGCCCCCTCTTGGTGGGCGCTACTGTGTGTGTGCGGTTACTTGCCTAGTTTGAGTGTGGGCACTATCTTGGTTTGCCCCTTCTTGGTGGTGGAGACGATGGCGATGATGGGCTTGCCCTTCCCGTCGTACGCCTCCGCCGCGCCGCGGATGAAGTCCACTTGACCGCCGAAACCAGAGTACATGCGGGTACCTGGGTAGCGCGGGTATATATGTTAATTTATGTACAGGTTTACATGAGACACACACATGAGACGTAACATCCCCGTCTCGGGGTGATGGTCGCAACGCAATACGACTTGAGTCATCTCGTACTTTGGTGGAGAGGACTTGAGTCGTATTGCTGTTGTCTATGGGCGGCGGTTACCACTTAACATCAGGTGGGCCGTCAGCTTTTTTGTCACTAACATCACTTAATATGTGTCATACATAATATTAAAAGACACAGAACAAACATCCAGATTCATCACATAAGTATTTGTCCTGGGGGGGGATTCGTACCCACCCATGTGACATAAAATAATTTTTTTAAAACGAGCTTTATAGAAGTCCGCCATGTTGGATTTAGAGTGACATCACTTTATTTTTCGAGTTATTCTCAGCAAGGCCTTTCATTTGATACCCAAATTGTAAAAGTGCATTGAAAATAACTAGTCCGCCATCTTGGGTATTCCGCCATGTTGGATTTAGAATGACGTCACACAGCTAACCATGCATTGTCATCCAAATTAAACGTGACAAAGTTTCAGCTCAATTGGTTGAATATATCTGCTTCAAAATTGAGTTGCAGAGCAAAAACTTGTTAAGACACGTACCTATGGAGTCTGCGCACACTTGTCCGGTGAGGTCGATCTCTAGGCACGAGTTGATGGCTGTCATGTTCGGCAGCTGAGACACAACGTGGGTATTGTTCACGTAGTCTATCTCCAACATTTCTGTGGAAACAAACACATACATACATAAATGTTTATTTAATCAATACAATATTTTTTATGTGATTCCTCGTGACACCTCTTCTATACAAATAAATAAAATTGGAGTGTCTGTTTGTAATATTAAAATAACCGCTTTACTAAGTGCATATGGGTGTATACACGGTACATATACCAAACCAACATTTATTTAAATTTTAGTCTGTGTCTGTTTGTTCCGGCTAATCTCTGAAATGGCTGCACCGATTTTGACGGGACTTTCACTGGCGGATAGCTAATGTAACAAGGAGTAACTTAGGCTACTTTTCCGAGGGTTAAAATAGGGGTGCGTGATAAAACCGAATTCCACGAGAACGAAGACGCGGGCAACAGCTAGTATACAATAATGTTTTCGGAAACAAATACTAGATGGCGCTTCAATACAAGTCTGCACAAAACGACGCAAGCGGGATGTCTTCCCCCTACATTATAATTACATATATTGGCGCCTACTGGCTAAAGATGAAAATGAACAAATCTACAACGAACATAAATAAATAAAACAATTTCTACAAAAACAAAAGGAAAAAACCTCGTTCCTTCTCGTTTTACATCGAAAGAGTCCATCAAGTCACTGGAAATTGCAAAAAGAAATTGATAAGCCATCATAAGGGTGGTAGCGTGATGTTAAATAGTCGATAACCTTCCTCTAGAATTGTGAAATTCTTGTAGTAGTTCCATAGTTATGCGCGTTCAAACAAACCAACTCTTCAATTTTATTATTAGTAAGTATTGATGCAGAGCTTCTACCAAACGATATGTGAGTCCAGTTCTTTGTTCTTGCAATGATAATAAATAACTACCAACCTGTACAAATAAATAAAATTGAAGTGTCTGTTTGTAATGTCCCAATAAAAGCTTTTTACTAAATACATATTAAAGTATTTTCTGTCTCTGCGTCTGTGTTTGTTCAGATTTTGGCGAGACTTTCACTGCAGATAGCTGATGTTATATTGAGTAACTTAAGCTACTTTTTTTTTTTGAGTTAAGTATGTTTAAGTTAAACTGAACTGAACGCGGGCAAATCAAGTACATCTTGGTACATAAATCGTTACACTCAATCAACATGCACGCAAGTGAAGCCGCACGGCACCGTATAGCTAGTGAATCCTACTAATATTATAAACATGAAAGTTTGTATGGATGTTTGTTAGTCTTTGACGCTCAAACGGCTGAATGGATTTGGATGAAATTTGGTACCAAGATAGCTCATATCCTGGATTAACACATAGGCTACTTTGATCGCGGAAAAGTTCAGTGTTCCCGTGGAATAACTTATTCACCGCGGGTAACACCGCGGGGCGCAGCTAGTATAAAGTGTTTGTTACCAATGAAAGGGTTATTGTCGACGAAGTCGTACAGTTCGCGGTTCCCGACGAGGAAACTGCCCACGATACGACCCTTGTGCATTTTCTTCCTGTAAATAAACACAATTAAATTAAACATAGTTTATTTTATGTGTTCAAGTGCTGGGGCGAGTAGGTGGCCCACCTGAAGCACCTTTGAGGCGCACTTCAATCCTTTATATACTCTAATAATAAATAGGGTAATCGCATTACTTATATAATTTTTTTTTATTGATGTGAAACATCTATAGCCGCACGTAAAACCGATTTCTGGCTTGGCGACGCGTCGCCACGGCATGAGCGCTGATTGGTCCGTTCAAGGTTACGACAAATCATAAACATTAGTGATGGGGTACTTAGTTTCTTACAAAATAATGTCGATGTTTCACATCTGCCAGGCGTCCCGTGACGGCTCACATTTTTTTTACTTTATCACTTTTATCAAATAAAAATTCAACAATTCAATATTACCAATTAAATCAAAAATTTTATTTGCCATATTACATTAATTACTTATATATTTACACGCCAAATATTAACAGTATTATATTTATAATATTTTATTACTAATCATACATGGTATATTATATATATAAAAAACTTACTTATTGTTGGTGACGCAGCCTCGCTTGACCAGGTCGATGACCCCAACGCTGAACATCTCCGAATGTATGCCCAGGTCCTTGTGATTGGTCAAGCACGAGAGCACCGCGTCCGGTATGCTGCCGATACCTGAACGAATTGTAACAAAAAGTTTATTCAAAAAGCTTTTACAATCAAACCCTGGACTCCACCGAGGGTATAATACTTTTCAAGACAAATCCAATGAGCCCAAACACGACGTAGTTATTCCGCCATGTTGGATTTAGGATGACGTCATTTTATTTTTCGTATTGTTCTCAGAAAACCATTTGATTTGATACCCTATCATGGGAGTGCATAAAAAACAACCAGTCCGCCATCATGGGTGGTCCGCCATATTGGATTTCGAATGACGTCACTTAGCTAACATTGCATTGTCATCATAACTAAACGTGTATGCAAAATTTCAGTTCAATCGGTTGAGGATAGCTGATGCAAAATTCAGTTGCAAGATTTGACCCTAACAAACATATCTCTATATTGCACTTGACTTTCTATAGGTCAAGATAAACTTACCCATCTGAAGAGTGGCACCGTCGGAGACCAGATTACTTCCAATTAGTTCTCCAATCTTCTTCTCCTCAACTTTGACATTCTACAGGTCAAGATAAACTTACCCATCTGAAGAGTGGCACCGTCAGAGACCAGATTACTTCCAATTAGTTCTCCAATCCTCTTCTCCTCAACTTTGACATTCTACAGGTCAAGATAAACTTACCCATCTGAAGAGTGGCACCGTCGGAGACCAGATTACTTCCAATTAGTTCTCCAATCCTCTTCTCCTCAACTTTGACATTCTACAGGTCAAGATAAACTTACCCATCTGAAGAGTGGCACCGTCGGAGACCAGATTACTTCCAATTAGTTCTCCAATCTTCTTCTCCTCGGGGGAGGGGGGCTTCCCCCCGTGCTCCGGGAGGGGGGTGTCGTCGTTAACCGCGTAGTCGACGTGCGACACGTGTATGATCGCGTCGCCGAACGTGCGCGGCATGTGCGGGTTTATCTGAGCTGGAAACACACGCAGAGAGTGAATCAGTAACATCACACAAACTGCAGGTCCTGCCTGAAAACCAGCGCTGACCTCAGGCACGATGAAGTCGTGGCTGAGAATGTCATTATGCTGAGGCAGCGACCTATTTGACCGCAATACATGGCAATAGATTCATTTTTAAAGGGTACCTATTGATGTGAAACATCTATAGCCGCACGTAAAACCGATTTCTGGCTTGGCGACGCGTCGCCACGGCATGAGCGCTGATTGGTCCGTTCAAGGTTACGACAAATCATAAACATTATTAGTGATGGGGTACTTAGTTTCTTACAAAATAATGTCGATGTTTCACATCTGCCAGGCGTCCCGTGACGGCTCACATTTTTTTTATGTTATCTTTTTATTTTTTATGTCTTTGAAGTGATGGAACGAGTCTAACGGCCCACCTGGTGTTAAGAGGTAACCGCCGCCCCTAGACAACAGCACCACTCAAGTCCTCTCCATAGTACGAGATGACTCAAGTAGCACTGCGTTGCGTCCATCACTTCGAGAGGAAAGGGAGGGAAAGGGATGGGTGCCGGTGACATTGCAGGCGCATGAGACGTAACATCCTAGTCTCGAAGTGATGGACGCAACGCAGTGCGACTTGAGTCAACTCGTACTTTGGTGGAGAGGACTTGAGTCATATTGCTGTTGTCTATTGTCAGCGGTTACCACTTAACATCAGGTAACCCGTGTCAGCTCGTTCTATCACCTACATAGCATAAAAAAAAACTTGAAATAAGAAAGAAATTGTCTTCATGTATGAGAATTTCATAACAAAATGACCCCAAAGCGATTAAATCAACCTCACTAACAACAAATCCATAGAAATGAACTCACCGACTATTATTTTGGAGTTGACGAGGGCCGACCGAACGCAGTCGACAGACGTTCCGAGACTGCAGTAGCCGTGCTGGTCGGGGGGTGATACCTGAGGACGGAAATATTGTCATTAGACATTTATTTAAATCTGGCAACACAGCTGTAATGAGATAGTAATCCTGCCTTCTGCGCTGTAGGTCATGGGTGGGAATCGTACCCACGACCTACAGCCCTGAGCTGTAAGGCCAGTCAAACGTAGTAAAGATACTTGCCTGTATGAGAGCGATGTCGGGGCATATGATCTTCCTGTGGAAGAGCTTGGGAATGTCCTGTAGGAAGATGGGGATGGCGTCCGATCTACCCTCGGCCACTGACTGACGGACGTTGGCGGCCATGAATAGTGACACTGATCTGTTGAAATAAAAAATAATATATGTAGACATTTCACACAGCGCCATCTAGCCCCAAAGTAAGCTAAGCATAGCTTGCGTCATGGGAACCAGACAACTGATACAATACTTATATACTTTTTTATAAATACATACATATAATACATATATAATACCCAGACACAGAACAAACATCATCTATGTTTATAACACAAACGTTTGTCCTGGGTAGGAATCGAACCCACGACCTACAGCGCAGAAGGTAGTATAGTTAGTATTAATAATGTATTTACTGTGTATGTATTATGTATTTACAAAAAAGTATTCAAGTATTATCAGTTGTCTATTTCCCATGATATAAGCTATGCTTAGCTTTGGGGCTAGAAGGCGCAGTGCGAAATGTCCACAAAAAAATTTGAATCACAGATATTTTCTCTTTCTTAAATTTCGTTAAAGATTTCTGAACAAAACTGTTTACGTTTCATAATATCTTTGTCGATGGTCGTTACAATATCTAAATGGTACCAGCTGACTGTAGGAGTCACGTGTCCTCACATTGGCCCATTACACGGTACTAACAGCATCCCTACCACAAGCTATACCTAAACCAGAGACGTCACAACGCATATAACGAATGCTCACATTACTATTACGACGGGTCTCACTTGGTAAATGTGCTTTTTGCGCTATAGGTCCGTGGGTTCGATTCCCACACAGGACAAACATTTGTGTGACGAATCTAGATGTTTGTTCTGTGACACAGAACTTTGGTTTTAATATGTATGCATATTATGTAATTTTAATGACAAAACGAGTGACGGCCCACATGACGTTAAGTGTAAACCGCCGCCCATAGACAACAGCAACACGACTCAAGTCCTCTCCACCAAAGCATGAGATGACTCAAGTCGCATTGCGTTGCGTCTATCACCCCGAGACGGGGATTTTACGTCTCATGCGCCTGCAATTTCATGTTATGTATGTATTTACAAAAAGTTATATAGTATTCCATCAATTTATTGTTAATAAACCCATTATATGTTCATATGTAACATATTTTTAAATGTAATATTTGCACACCAGAATTATACTGGCAGAATGCATAGATACTAATAAAACTTCAAGAAATGTGTTTAAACTGACATTTATTACGTAAATAAATAATCTTTATCTTTTATCTTTATATATCTATATATTTTATCAGTGGGACTGCAAATGATTCCATAAGTTTTGTATATGTAAAGATTTTGCGTCGACTCATGCCCATGTGAATATTCCGTAGATAAGCTGATAACAGCTCCGCCAGTCAAGCAAGGGTAGCCTGTCCCATACCCAGCCGGGACAATTTGTATGATAATAAACTAATAATAATAAATATTAGTGTACATTTCACACAGCGCCAGCTAGCCCTAAAGTAAGCGAAGCATAGCTTGCGTCATGAGAATCAGACGACTGATATAATACTTATGTATTTTTGGTAAATTCTTTCATATAATGTTAACACCCAGACCCAAAACAAATATATATGTTCGTCAGACAAATGTTTGTCCTGGGTTGGAATCGAACCCACGACCTACAGCGCAGAAAACAGGGTCAACCAACTGAGCTGTAAGGCCTGTCTCCACTGACAATAAGCTTCAGAATTCAGTTTTAGAATTATTACATTTGGTAATTTTACAAAAAAAAACCCTAATGCCTATTTATCCTTTTATTTAAAATTACAGTATGAGCCGATGGCCCACTGGTAACCTCTGCCCATAACAAGCAGCACGACATAAATATTTTAATAGGATAACAACAAAAAAATTCCAAAAATATTTCTGGGTTCATAGGTATTGTATCAAAATATTTTTTACAAACATCACAAAACGCGCTAATTTATATACTACCTAACAGATAGCTCATGGCAGGCCCCCAATAACAATGATGCAAATTAGCATACCGGTTGCATCCTGCTATGACCGTGAGAGCGAATTGGACGACGGAATGACCTATCTATACAATATATGATTCCTTGGAGTTGATAGACGACTTTTATTTAGTAATTTTCAACAAGTTACATTTAAATATTCTACACTCAAAAATACCTAATAGGTTTGTCCTGAGTGCATTGATTTCTCTAAATAATAAATATACTTCCCTACCATAACACGACAAAGTTTCGTAATAAAACAACAAAGTATTCGTTTGATACGGTAATGACCATTACTTATCAAGGGCTATATACCAATTTATTATTATATTGCATAAGGAAAATTATCTTACTGAGCTAGTAAGTAAGCCAAGTACATGCATGGTTCATAATACTACTATCTATACAAATAAATAAAATTGGAGTGTCTGTTTGTAATATTAAAATAACCGCTTTTTACTTAGTGCATAGGGATGTATACACGGTACATATACCAAAACAATTATTTTTTTCAATTTTTGTCTGTTTGTCTGTTTGTTCCGGCTAATCTCCGAAACGGCTGAACCGATATAGACGGGACTTTCACTGGGAGATAGCTGATGTAACAAGGAGTAACTTAGGCTACTTTTCCGAGGGGTAAAATAGAGGTACGTGATTAAACCGAATTCCACGCGGACGAAGTCGCGGGCAACAGCAAGCAATAAAATTGGGTCTTGACATACCTAGTATGGGAGGCCCCAAGTCGCACCGGTTATGGGCAGAAGTTACCACAACACCGGGTGGGTCGTCTGCTTGTTACTCCAAGTTTTACATGAAAAGGCACCCCAGTGTCACTGACCTGAAGGTGTCCTTGAGGTCAGGCGCTACGTACGCGGCCTCTTTCTCCGTGTGCATATGAACCACCTTGATGTCTCTGAGGGCGCCCGCCCTGCCCGCCGCGGCCATCGCGTCCAGCAAGGGCACTGGGGTCGCCGCCGCGCCCTGAGCGAACACCGTTTGACCTGGAATGTTAAAATTAATAAGTAACATTTAGTTTTAATTAGTTCTTTATTAATTTATTATCCAACCAACAATGTACACACCGATTAGAATAAACAATATTTCAATGTAAACCAATCCTTCTTAATGTTACTCTAATTCAATTCAATTCAATTCAATTCAATTCAATATATTTATTGCTGTCACATGGTAATTTGGATATAATAATTACACGCGATAGACTTCAAGCAAAAATGAGATTGTGAAATGTCCACCAATATTTATTTATTATTTATGTTATGGATCAAGTGTTTAATTGGACATTATAAATAACGCCCGGGCAATATGAATAATGAACATATAAGGGGTAATGTGATAATAACTGGTCTGCGGTCGCCAACGAAGCACAGTTCAAACCAAAACATCTAATTTCACGTGTAACTTTGACTTGTTATTCATATAAGGTACCCTAATAAGTTACTACGCGGGCATTATGCGTAATGCCCTGATTATCAATTGGTCCGTGACGTATATATTACAAATACAATTGATTTGTTTGTAACTCTTCATTAAAGATTATTTAGGTATGTATTTGTTTCAATTTTCGGATGTTCCTTACTTTTTACTTAACATAAAAAAAAAATGTCGAGGTTTATTCGAGTTTTTGCGAGACTAATTTGATCTTAAAACGAACTAGGTACTAAAAAACTCATTGATTGAATCAGCGATCTCCGAACAGAATCTGTGGCCATCGCGGTCTCACGAATTAAAACTTACTTAAAACCGGCAATACAAACAATAATCGAAGTCCGTATTGGACTCCCGTGGATTTAGGTTACTCTCGCGTTTCAAGAGTAGGCCTGTGACCCTGCAGCAATATACAGGCCGGTGTAAATACCACAATTACTCTCAACTTATATGTTGCTACAATTTTTTTTATTACTCATCTTCACGTCACGTAAAATGTATTTGTAATTAGTTGTAAGCGGTTATTTTAATTATTATAAAATAGTTTTCTCTGCTACGGAGTTCGCTGGCTCTGCCACAGAGTATTTTATTTCACTTAACATCAGGTGGGCCATCAGCTCGTTCCGTCACTTATATCGCATAAAAAAGTTTGTAGATGCAAAACTTGTTTATTTGTTATTGTATTTAAGTTCCGTTATAAATATTTATTTAACACTGACGTAGTAATGACGCAAGTATGGGATTCCTTGGCAATACTTATTGCTAATTACAAAAATAACGACCCCTTAAGATAACAGCACCACACCCCCTGACCTTTAGATTCACTGTCCGGGCTGATATCATGTCAATAACCTTTATCTTACAAGTAAACAGCTACATCCATATAATATCTACATATTAATACGGACATTACAAACAATGCCTTCTAGCCCCAAATTAAGCACAGCATGTACTATGGGAACTAGATGACTGAAAGATATTTTTTTTTAAATAAAATCATATACATTGTTACATTTAACACCCAGAAACAGCTCAAAAAACTTTATTATAAGATGTTTAAATTATTTTTGGTGATACCAAAAGTGGTTAGAGGTTTAGACAAATAGAGTCGATGCAATGATATCAGGAAACAAGGCGAAATTATATGCACATGGGACATTCCTTCACGTCTCTGTATTACATGTGCATACGAAGCGACTTGGGTCTTGTACCTAAGTAGGGGAGGATTCGAGTCTTATTGCTTGTTATTGTGAGGTTACCACTTAACACGTGGTAAGAATTCTGCTCAGTCCAAACTAAATCACATAAAAACTGTTTATTTTGATTGTTTTATTTTCGCAAGAGAGGATCATATTTTGTTATTATGGGTGGTGGGTTATCTCCTATCAATTGGATCTAATCATTCTAATACTTAAATATAATATGTGTAACAGATGATTTTGATCTGTAAACTGGTAGGGAAGTCTGGTCAGGTATAGCACAAAACTGGGCATGTTGCCAACTATACTCAACATCAGTTTATTGGAATTTTTTGCTAACTGGTCTTGAATGCAGAGTAGTATGTGTATAGCTCATCAACTTTTTATAGGACAAGTGGGTTTTTTAAGATACTTTTGTTATATTAAAAAGCTAAAAGCTTTAACTCATTTGAATTCTAAAAAGCAATGCTGGATAATATCAAATAAATTATTATTTTTATAAGACTTTCCCATTTAAGATCATGCATACCTAATTATTAATTGATAAATGTAATACAATTATTGGTGGAAATTTCAGATAACCCCATCTAGCCCCAAAGTAAGCTAAACATAGCTTGTAACATGAGAACCAGACAACTGATATAGTACTTATATATTTTTTATAAATACAAATGTACATATAATACATATTAACATCCAGACAGACAAACACCTATCACACAAATGTTTGTATGGGTTGGAACTGAACTCATATTATATTATACAGTGCAGAAGGCAGAGTTATCCCAGCTGTGAGGCCAGTCAAGAGTATAAGCAGTGTTCAATATATATAGTTCGAAAATTGTTGTCTGTTGCATCATTATCACTTAAATTGTTGTCCCATTGGACTTTGACCTATTTAAGAAAAGTTTTGTTATCAAAGTACTTGTCATACTTTTATTTTATGAAGAATCAGATGGCTTAGAAGCATAATAATCCTGCATACATATCGAGGGTCACAGGATCAATACCAGCCTCATCAAACATTTCAGACGTGATAAAATGTTTGCTCTCAGTTCTTACACGTTTAAGTTGCATGTGTATCTATGCTACCTTCCAGAGAGTTCTAGTGCATGTCTGCAAGAGTATAAGCATTGTTTTTATTATTTAATAAAAAAAAAAAGTGCAACGGTGTCACACTTAATGCATTATTAAGCATGCATTCCCCAAAATACATGACCTGTATTATATGCATTAATATCCATGCAATCCCCAAAATACATGACCTGTATTTGGGTCAACACCAAATATAACAACAAACGAAATTGTGTCTTTATCCTTGAGTAATTGGGTTTGATTTCTGTGGTGGACAATACAGGCATAGAGAAAATTAATACTATTACTTCATAAGGATAATTCCTCAGTTAGAATTCAGATATCACTTGTTTGATGCTGAAGGTACAATGTCTAATTTAACAATGTACCTATTGGTAATTTGGTAATTTAAAATGTTTCCTAAAGGTGACTTTTAAATCAGTACCCAGGTCACAAACAAGGTAATTTTAGATATAATCAGTAACTGCAATGAATTTTATTTGCATAAATTAAAAGAGAGATAAAAATATTGCGTACGTGGGAGGAGTTAAAACACACAAATTACCTGATTTCAAACATTTTTCAAAGACCTGCTTTGCAGTCAGGAACTCAGGATTCCTGTCCAACGGCTGTGAGAGCTCCTGGGTGTACGTAAAGTAAGTCCTGGGAGACGCAACACTGATCCTGCTAAAATTACGCCCGATCTGCGGTAAACATTTGCTGATTATTGACATCTTGAACAAGATATTCTTTTGATCGTAACTGGTGGACGCTTATAAACTTTAAGATAATATTATCAGTGCGAGCGTAAAAGCAACGTAAACGTCACTAGCGCTCACAAGCTCGTCAATAATACAATTAAAATTTTGTAAGAAGTAGCTTCGACAACGACAGGCAAGTCGTATAATGTACCTATACAGGCTATACCTAACTGAGTATCCTAAATTCTATAGCTGTGCCGTGCGTGCCAGTGCCAAGCCTGGCTTAGAGATTGTAGTGCTGCAAACTCCAACTAATAAAAACAGTGTATGTATTTGTACGACAAGGAAAGGAGATAATTGTTATTGCAAAATTCAATCTATTTGAAAATATTCTGTTCTAAGCATTATTTACAGGCAATAAGGCTTGTGCAAAGGTCATCTGGGGAATTGCTGCCACCATACCTATTTCAACCGCTAATCACTAAGTAATAATCGATATGCACTTCTGTGTTTCGATTTGAAAGTTCTTGCTGCCGGAGAAATTCGGGCATGTGAGATAATCTGCCTTCATTTGTCAAAGTTACGGGTGCAATACAATATCCCGTGTCTTCCCATATAGAAGTAGGGGGGGACTCCAAGACTTATTCTTTTAGTTATTACCAGAGGTTACTACTTTACATAACATGGTGGGTCATCATTAAATAACTCTAAATAAAAATAAGTTTTTTTTTATGTGATATGGGCAGTAGTATGGCCAACCTGATGTTATGTGGTAACGGCCACGCATGATCAACAGCAATACGACTAAAATCCTCTCCATCAAAGAGATGACTCAAGTCGCATTGCATTGCGTCCATAAGTTAAGTTGTATTAGCTAACTATTAGCAAGAATTTCCTGCATTATGTCTACAGAACAATTAAAAAAAGATTATTTGAAAAATAAATGTAAAAAGAAGCTGATGTTAAATTTCAAAAAAAGGAATTGAATTGTTATTCAAAATAATGGAATCTCCCAGAAATAAAATAGAGTTTATAGCACAGCCAGGCCATTTGCTGCTTTCAGATCTAACGTCAGAAATGTCATTTCCATTGTCAAACAAACCAATACCTCAGTGGCAAATGCCAAACAGTTGTTTGACGTTTCTGCTGTCCAATTAGCCACTTAGCCACGGGTACTATTATTAAAATTCGTTTTTGATTTACTCTACTAAATCTGTTTCTAAAGAACTCTTAAGAGTAGTACATACCAATAATGCTTAAAAATGCCATTTAATCATAGTGTCTAATATATAGTCTGTGGAATGGATTCACCATGAACAATATAGAAGACTTCATAAATCAAATCGTCAAATTATTGCCAGTAAAACTATTTTTTTTCTGCTAACATGGAAACTGTGCTTATGCAATATGATGTATAATGATATTAAATGTCGGAGAGAATCGGAAATTGAGAATTCCCACAGTGTCCTTTCCCTCATATTTTAATTATCCTATATCTTCTGCAACTTGAATTAAATAAAAGAGAAAATGACTAACCACTCAAACGTTAAACCTACAATTAAAATTTTGCAATATATCTAAACGTCGTCTTTGTATCCTGAAATGAATTTCAGGACCTTTTGCAGGACACGGAGTTTTAATGTATTCTATCTCTAAGAGGTGGAATGGGGTGCAACAATAGTTATCGCTGAGCTATGGGAAGAGCTTCATAAATTTTACGGAAACATAGGGAAGAATTTAAATGTTGGCAACTATTCGCCTTGTGATAAGTCACGTGACGGCACGTGAAGTGGCATAGACAAAACTTCCATTCGTCAGTTTTCGGGCGAGGAGGCAGCGTAGTTCGTTGTTTTATTGAGCGGGCTGCCAAAAAAGTGAGATTTGCAAAATGGCAAAGACCCTCTCCGCTTCTCAGGCCAGCAAGGAGCATGTCTTGGCTGTGTCCCGGGACTTCATCTCCCAGCCACGTCTGAGTAAGTGTCCCACAAGCTGATCAACTGATTCGCGCTGCCAAAAAACGTCATAGATTTCATTAGTTTGGATTATCGATTTTGGTCCTCAGTTCTTGCGTTACAGTCAAATGTTTTAGTTGGTGGAGTCTTTGTTTTAAAATTTAGACTATAGCAGATAGACAAGTTAGGATTGCAAGCTTCTTTAGAAGCTGTCCTGCACTTTAACATCTCTGAAGGCTAAAATAAGTAATTCCTAATTTGATCCATCTGTGCAGAAAGAAGACTGTTAGAATTTTGTTTGTAAATTTAATCCGGATATAATTAATAATCATAAACACAATTAAGATATCTCAGTCAAGATTACAGAAGTTAGATACTATATTTGCTAGTCTCTCATAAAATATCTCATTTCACACTTATGAGTGTCCAATTAGCTACACCGTTTATTTGAAAGCATCCTGTATATTGATCTAAAGTGGCTTGGAATTGTCTAGAGATTGTCAAATTTGACTCATCATGATATATGAGAAATATTATGCTGATCAGTATAAGTAGGTTACTTCTCCGTTGCCCTAATTTTGATCAGATACCATGGTGGGAACATAACCATGACATTATTATGTAATGTTTCATTGAAATGGTATTTAGTAGATTTTTGAAATTTTTATTCACATGATCAAATTATAACCTTGAGAGATAATAGTTGCTAGGGCTGACATAAAATTTAAAAATCATAATAAAATTATCTTTCAAATAAGAGTATAGGACAGCCCTGTAAAAAAAAATGTTTTGTAATAAGTAAGTTTGTAATAAGTTACTTTCATAAAGTGATGGCTTGGATAAATTATCACTGTTCTAAAAGTTTCAAGCCATTTCATGGCCTGGATTAAGATGGATTAATGCCAATTCTCACTGAATAAGGATGGGCATGATTTTCCAATTGGCTTGAATAAAGTTGTTGAAATTCAATACTTAAAATGATAGCCAATTTGAAATTTCATCACTTAGGTCAGCTGTGTTTGAAAGTTGAAATCATCCATTAAGGATGTGTAAGGGTTGCATACAAGGATTGCATTGCATAATTCTTCATTTTACACATCATCCTGGATTGCATATTCTGCATATTTCTAAAATATTTGATATTATCTGTACAGATATATAAACAGAACTATACAGAAGAAACTAAGTAAATTGGAAATCCAGTTCAGTAAAACCTATATTAGATTTACTAATACATAACAATACTGTGTCTTACACAGTATTACTACAGTCAACTATAGTATACAATTCACCCCCCTCTTAACTCCATAATTTCTTCACAGCATACAAAACTGTCTCTGGTGTCAATGGACCCTTGGTGATCCTCGATGAGGTGAAGTTCCCCAAGTTCTCCGAGATTGTCCAGCTGAGACTCTCCGATGGCACCCTCCGGTCTGGTCAGGTGAGATCCATTTATCAAGTAATAGGACCAATTTTTACTCTAGGGAAGTACCATCACCCTAGTACCCGATTCTCCCACCAACAAGATGTACTAAAGTTTACGTGCACAATACCACATTCTCAAAACAGTGTAGGAAACATCACGAGGAAATCAGCAAATAATAAAGTGTCAACTGCATGAAAGCAGACTCTTCAAGGCACACTTTAATCTATTCACAAGTGGTCCGAGAGAGCTTGTGACAAGAATAGTAACAGTAATAGTACTAGCAATTAGTAGTACTACTACTACTACTAATAGTAGTACTAGGAGCAACTCTATCATTACAAGCTTTTTTACACTTGCAATATTTTGATTTGGGTCAAATCTTCCAATTGAATTTTAAAGCAGTTATCCTCAACCGACTTAGCTGAAATTTTGAACATTATGTAACTTCATCTATAATACTCTATATATTTTTATTTGTTTGTTCATTTATTTCTGGCAACACAGTAAGTAATGTTGTAATAAATACAAGGCCTATAGAATCTTAATCCTCAAGAATACTTGTTAAATATAAAAACATTAATTAACTAGCACAAATAATCTGCAATGCAGTACTATGTTAACACGGAGGTGATCTCATGTGAAGTTGGAAGGTAGCAATAGGAACTCCTAGACATAGCTCTGTCGTTTTTAGCCTTGTTGGATTTGTCTTAACAAGTACTATTAGCCCTTGGTGTGGTCCAGGTCTGATTATGAAAGGTTATTTTGAAAAATGTATTTTTGAACAAAAACTCATTATGTATAATGTACATGATTAGGTGCTGGAAGTCAGCGGCTCCAAGGCCGTCGTCCAGGTGTTCGAAGGCACCTCGGGCATTGACGCCAAGAACACTCTCTGCGAGTTCACCGGAGACATTCTCCGTACGCCCGTATCTGAGGACATGTTGGGTGAGTGTCCAAGAGAGACTGAGTACAGAGAGAGATAGAGGTATAGCGAGAGACAGATATATATATAAAAACATATACGTATACTAGTAGAGACTGGTAAACAGAGAGTGAGAGATATACGTATATGTTTTGCAGCAGAAACTATATAGGTCAGTTAAAAGATGATATTGCTAGCCCCTTGTTGCTACATTCAGTCAATATTTACTCTGATGTTGACTGGACTTCCAGCTAATATTGTGTTAACTCTGCCTTCTTGTCCTGGGTTCGATTCCCATACAGGACAAACTTAGATGTTTCTTCTGTATAACTAGGATAGATTGTGGGTATTGAGAGAGGAGCGTTAGTCACCGAACTCAATGTCAAGTCTCTCTCTCTCTTTCTCTTTCTTCCTTTAGTTTCCGCTATTTCTCCTCTTTTCCCTTTTTATATCTCCTCTTCCCTTTCTCGCCCTTCTTCTACAGTTTCTAACTGGCTGTGTAGAAGTATATAAGGGGTGTTACTATTTCAAGATATGTTACCATAGACAATGATGGCAGGTCGTGTGTTCAACGGTTCCGGAAAGCCGATCGACAAGGGACCCCCGATCCTCGCGGAGGACTTCCTGGACATCCAGGGCCAGCCCATCAACCCGTGGTCCCGTATCTACCCCGAGGAGATGATCCAGACTGGTATGCACACATTACTACATTTTGTGTAAATAAGTTATGGCATGAGCTAATGGCCCATCTGATGTTGAGCTGTATCCTTTTTTACTTTTCGGTCAGCAATACTTGTAAAGTTTTAGTTCTTTTAGTAGCAGGAGAACTTATGCCTAGTTTGTCTGGGGAAGTATTTCCACCTTAACGACGAGACTCTGGTCTTTGTCGTACGTGGGTAGGGGAAGATCCTATTCATATTGCTTGTCATGGGCAGAGGTTACCACCTAACACCAGATCATCTGCCACCATCTGCTCATTCCATAGTATAACGAGACGAAGCTGTATTGAATAATAATAATATTGGTGGACAATTCACACAGCGCCATCTAGCCCCAAACTAAGAATAGCTTGTACTGCGGGAACCAGACAACTAATAGACTACATGTATACTTTTTTGTAAATACATACATATAATATATTAACACCCAAACACAGAACAAACGTCTATATTCATCATACAAATGTTTGTCCTGGGTGGGAATCGAACCCACGACCTACAGCGAAGAAGGTAGAGTTTACCAACTGAGCTGTGAGGCCTGTCATGAAGTATAAGTGATGATGCAGGTTGCATTGCGTTGCAGGTATCTCCGCCATCGACGTGATGAACTCGATCGCCCGCGGACAGAAGATCCCAATTTTCTCGGCGGCCGGTTTGCCGCACAACGAAATCGCCGCTCAGATCTGTCGGCAAGCCGGACTCGTCAAGGTGATTACCTACGCTCATCTACAACATATTTATTTTATTTTCATTTATATCACCGTTTACATAATAATGTAATGGAATAACTTGGGACAGTATATCAGGATCAGGAAAAAAAAACATATTTGACATTGACATTGATGACATGATAACATTGACGTTTACAAGCCATTTCTTTATGAATTCTGTGGAAATAAAGTTTTTTAACTTTGACTTTTCATAATGAATAAGTAGTCCTTTGACTCAACCTTTCATCTATGTCCTTTCAACCATGTCTTATGTGAATAAATAATCTTATATCTTTACGCTATTTGGCATAATAATTTAAATACCTGTATTTTCTCTATAAGTGATTTTTCTAATCTTTAATAATGTCCCCCCGCAGGTCCCCGGCAAGTCTGTCCTAGACGACCACGAGGACAACTTCGCGATAGTGTTCGCGGCGATGGGTGTGAACATGGAGACGGCGAGGTTCTTCAAGCAGGACTTCGAGGAGAACGGCTCCATGGAGAACGTGTGCCTGTTCCTCAACCTGGCCAATGACCCCACCATCGAGAGGATCATCACCCCCCGGCTCGCGCTCACCGCCGCAGAGTTCCTCGCCTACCAGTGCGAGGTAACCCTGCCTTCTGCCCTGTAGCGAGTGGGTTCCATCTCCACCCGGACCAATTTGTGTGACATTTGTAACGTTGATGTTTGTTCTGTGTCTGGGTGTTAATGTGTATTTGCAAAAGAAAAGTATATAAGTATTATATCAGTTGTCTGGTTCCCATGACACAAGCTAGGCTTAGCTTACTTTGGGGCTAGATGGCGGTGTGTGAAATTTCCACCATTATTTAAATAAAACTTTATTTGAAATAAGTCTCTCCTAGTCGTAGTGCGGAGTGAGACGTTTCAGTGGAACTCATATTTATAAAACTCAGGGATAATGTAGCTATATGTTTGTGTAAGAAATTAGATCAGTAGTTTCGGAGATTACCTCCTATGTACAAACTTTAACTATTGTGATATTAGAAAGTCAATCAATCGGATAAAAATGACACAAATAAGCGTACTCAGTTAATTTGGCGGCTCTTCAAGTCCTATCCAATCTTCCACAGTCACATGAGACATACCACCTACACGTCTCAAAGTTAAGGGCGCATACGATGCGACTTGGGTCTTGTACCTAGTAGGGTAGAACCCAAGTCGCATCGGTTATGGGTCGAGGTTACCACTTACTGGACCGTCGGCTAATACGTTACCGTATCAAAAAAACGATACAAATATATGATAAACATATATTTGTACATATAAAATGTTATATTGTGTGTTTGTCAGAAACACGTGTTGGTGATATTGACGGACATGTCTTCGTACGCGGAGGCTCTGCGCGAGGTATCCGCGGCGCGCGAGGAGGTGCCCGGGCGACGTGGTTTCCCCGGTAACTGATGCAACATTCATCTTTATTTCCATAGAATTCATAAAGAAATAGCTTGGAAACGTCAATATTCAAAACATACGGTGACGCGTACTTATCGATAAGTTTGACGCCTGTTCATACCCTACTCGACCCTCCACGGGGAAGAACAGTCCTGGTGGAAATCCTGGTGGGAATCCTGGTGGTGGCCTGGCCTGGTCCAACTGAGCTGTGAGGCCTGTCGTGTATCTTTTGATATTAGTGTATTTTCTCAATTAACACCACCGTCCCTTATCATTCCCGTTTTAGTCCAGTCCGTCCAAAGGTGTCTGGAAGAGATTGCTTTAAGCAATAAGGCCGCCCATTTTACTTCACTTGTTACTTTTACTTCTTATATCATTGTTTATGATTATATTGTGGTGTACAATAAAGAGTTTACTATCTACTGATGATTTGGGGAATGTTGTTAAGGATTCTTAAAAACTAAAATTGAAATTGAAATAAAAACTACATGATTACGTCCACACAGATTTAGAGGCGTTTTAATAATGAATCGGATACATTGGGAGGACACAGCTGGCGAGTTGGAGACGGCTGAGTCTGCTATATAAAAATTACTGAGAAATGCATCGGTGTATGTTAAAACTACTCTATGCTTAATCTAAGGCAGAGGGATGAGGGGTATAACATAACTATCTATCTGTGAATATATATTGATTACTATTTATTAATTAGTGTGCCATCCCCGTCAGGTTACATGTACACTGACTTGGCGACGATCTACGAGCGCGCGGGTCGCGTGGAGGGACGCAACGGTTCCATCACGCAGATACCCATCCTGACGATGCCCAACGACGACATCACCCATCCCATACCCGACTTGACGGGGTACATTACCGAGGGACAGGTGAGGTGCACCACCAGCTCACGCACACGTGTGCTCGCCGGTGTTATTACACAGCCACCAGAGTTACGGGCGCATCACATCAAATCACTTTATTTGCATAAAACATGGTAGTATACACACACACACACACACACACACACACACACACACACACACACACACACACACACACACACACACACACACACACACACCAACAACACACCAACAAACACACACACACACACACACACACAAATACACACCAACCAACAAACACACACACAAACACACACATACAACACACAGTGCATATGGATGTATACACGGTACATATACCAAAACAACACTTTTTACAATCTCTGTAATGGCTGGACCGTATTTGACGGAACTTTCACTGGCAGATAGCTGATGTAACAGAGACAGAGTAACTTAGGCTACTTTTACGAGAGGTGAAATAGGGGTGCGTGATAAAACTGAATTCCACGCGAGCGAAGTCGCGGGCAACAGCTAGTTATGTATATGTAATACGACGTATGTTGTTCCACAGATCTATGTGGACCGTCAGCTTCACAACAGACAGATCTACCCGCCGGTGAATGTGCTGCCATCTCTGTCCCGTCTGATGAAGTCCGCCATCGGCGAGGGCATGACCCGCAAGGACCACTCGGACGTCTCCAACCAGCTGGTCAGTCGCAGACACCAAATACACATGTCAAAGTCAAAAACTTGATTTCCATACAATTCATAAAGAAATCGCTTGGAAACGTCAATAATATTCAATACATTAAGGTCACGCGTGCTTATCACTTAGTTTGACGTTCGTTCAAACCCTATCCGACCCTCTATGGAGAAGAACGGACTGTCTTATGGCGATGAAGCTGTAAGATATGCACCTTTTTTTTTTTGCGATAGGCTAACATTTGACCGCAATCTCACCTGATGTTAAGTGACGATGCGGTCTACGATGTAGCATGCGCGCCTAGAAGATACTCTCCTCTTGAAGACCTCCAGATTCCAGTTCTCAGGAAATACAGACGCAGGCAAGGAGTTCCACTCTTGCACAGGAAATGTGGCCCGAGAATGCTAAAATCTGCTCTGAACCTTGAGCCCGGAAAGGCCCAGTCAAGTTACATGGAATGACATTAGTACTTGAAGGAGATGAAGCAGTCAAATGTGTGGAAACCATTGCCTGTGTTGCCTCACTAAATAAAATAAATATGTATTTGTTCATATATGGTATAACGTGTGTTTGTTTGTGTGTTGTGCAGTACGCGTGCTACGCTATCGGCAAGGACGTTCAGGCGATGAAGGCTGTGGTCGGCGAGGAGGCCCTCACTCCGGACGACTTGCTCTACCTCGAGTTCCTCACCAAGTTCGAGAAGAACTTCATCACACAGGTGCGCACCGCACACAACCCGCTAACTGACCCAGCGATGTACTCGCAATTGAATGAGACACATCGCCATTGCACGTATATAGGTCGTGGGTTCGATTCCCACCCAGGACCAAACATGCGTGTGATGAACATAGATGTTGATGATGTGTCTTTACAAAAAACTAGTATATATAATGTATTATATCACTTGTCTGGTTCCCACGATACAAGCTATGCTTAGTTTGGGACTAGATGGCGCTGTGTGAAATGTCCACCAATATTTATATATGTATATAATCACGGCGTTTCCCCCGACAGGGCAACTACGAGAACCGCACCGTGTTCGAGTCGCTGGACATCGGCTGGCAGCTGTTGCGTATCTTCCCCAAGGAGATGCTGAAGCGCATCCCCGCCTCCACCCTCGCCGAGTTCTACCCGAGAGACTCGCGCCACTAAACCCCACCCTACCCTACTCGTGTACACACCGAATGTACAAATATACATTCCAGGAACTATACGGAATATAATACACCGGGTATTCTGTTTGAGGTTTTATATAATGTTTTGGTAAAAATAATCTGATTGCCATATTTCTGGAACTATATATTCTTGGAACTGCATTAATCTTTTAATTCCTGGATGCACAAATACTACGAACTCCTGGAACTGCAAGCTTCAGGAAACATCCTTAGATGCATGTTATCTAAAGAAATTTGTGAAATTAAATCCACAAATAACATAAATTCCTATTTATGTAAATTATAACAACGAAAAGAAATGCAGTCACAAAATTGATAGGAATTGTTATATTGTGTTTTATTATATATTTGTACGTTCGGTGTGCGCGTTGTCTTAGCCTATATATGAGGGCAATATTAACCGGCCTTCCGTACAATGTGGCCGGACAGAGCGACTCTTCAGTTACCGGCCGCGGTGTCCGGCCACGATATGTAAGATAAAACATATTTAATAAGTTGTTAATAGATTTTATTATAATGTATTACGATCAAGTTGCAAAATTGTATAACTCGTTCTATTTGTAGTATCGCCGTTTCCGTCTTGAGTGTACATATTTAATCAATCAATATAAAATGTTGCCAGCTTTGGGAAATTAAAAAATTTGTGCACAATATTAATTAACGTGTGAAATTTATAATTGTGATAGCGCTTCTACTGTTTGTGATGTGACCACAGATATTTATGTAAATAATATATGAATAAATCAATAGTCCAGTAACGATTGTTACATTCCAAAATTAGTGTTTCCTTGTTCAATCCGAGCTGAGTCTGTAATCGGTGTATAGTGAGGATACTGTTGTTTTCAATGGAAATAAAACATATTATAGAAAGTTGTATTACTATTTTATTGAGCCATGCCTTTCAAAGAATTCAAAAGTGGCTAAAAATCTGATGAATTTTACTTAAAAATGGTCAGAGGGCGTTTAACAAAGTACCACTTGAATTCTCATGAACGAAACCGTTTTTTTTTATGGATACTTAGTCGCGTCCGTAAGTGATTACCCTCTGAATCCCTACCCGTGTCCCCCGGGTGGTGCGAAGGGAGCAACCCAAAGTAGCAGTAGAACTTGTGCTAGATTCACCTGGAAAGTACTGCCACTACACCTGGTAATCTGCCACCAAGCAGTGATGCACTTGTATTGCTGTGTTCCGGTGGAAGGGAGTGGGTGCCGGTGGAATTGCAGGCGCATGAGACGTAACATCCCCGTCTCGAGGTGATGGACATAACCAATGCGACTTGAGTCATCTCGTACAGAGGACTTGAGTCGTATTGCTGTTGTCTATGGACGGCGGTTACCACTTAACATCAGGTAGGCCGTCAGCTCGTTCTATCACCTACTTGACATAAAAAAGTAGGTACCGAGCGAGAGCGAGCTGTTCTATCCCGTCTGTGTTGCATCTTTTTACGTTTATGAGACAACACACCAAACGCGAAGCGGTGTGGAAACGCTTGCCGCGTTTGATGTGTGAAGCTTCTTACCGTGTATTGTATATTAAGGTAAGTAAGACTGACTTTTTAGTACCTAGATATTTGTAACTATGTGAAACAAACTATCCAATTTAAGAATTTAATTTTTTCAACGATATTAATTTTAGACTATCGTTGCGTTGGTCTTTGAATCTCTCGATTTACAAATTGACGTTACATGTTTTTTTATAATTGTCAAGAAAATGTAATCCGTCAGTGAGTGAATTCAGTATTCAGATAATTTTTTCGTGGTATTTTTTTGTATCATTTTTATCTAATGGCGGAAATGGGGCAAAGCAGTATCTACGCCAAATGTGCTGGCATAGAAAGGGCCAAACCTAAGTACGAAGTTGATCAAGGTACGTTTTCTATCACCTAATCATGTCTACTCACATTAATAAGCGCTTCAAATCCTGTTCCACCACGCATTACCACACATACACGTCTTAGGCTACGTTCAGATGACAAGCGTTCAACGCGCGTTTCGATAACGCGCGTTTACAACTACATACTTTTTATTCAGGCCGTACACATGCTAGCGCGCGTTTTAATAAAGCGCGCGTTGACGCTGCGCTAGCGCTCGACTGTTGTCAGCGCGCGTCAACGCGCGCTTTGAGATCATTGGTTTTCTATGTTTCCGTTCAGTTGAGCGCGCGCTTTCGACGCGGATGCACACATTTTAGGGATCAGTTCGTTCAGAAATCGTCCGAAATGGAAACCGAAGCTTTTGTCTTCTGTCGCGTCGGTTCAGCCGTCGGTATAAAATCACCGCTAAAACTGTTTCTACGTCCATCTCCGGCAAATGTAGAACTCTACTGAAGTCTGAAATCTATGGCGGCCGCGACAACGCGCGTTCAACGCCTGACAAGAGCGTGTCATGTGAACACTATACAAAAATTTAGCGCGCGTTCAGCGCGCGTTGAACGCTTGTCATCTGAACGTAGCCTTAGTATTTTTCGTGGAAGCAAGGCGAAGAATACTTGTCTATGAGTAACCCTTCTTCGCTCTCCTCTTTAGTCTTACATATTATAATTTTTACGAAATGCAAAACCCAGGCACAGTTCCACTCTTCTGGATGTGGTTTGGTGTCTGTGATGGACAAGTTTTCTTGTAAATGATTCGACATTAACATATTTACAAGATTTCACTTTTTTTTTATGGATGAAGTTGTCTGAATAATAAACGATTATTATAATTATTATTAAAACCGGGATGTCTATACCGTGTGTAGCATAAAAAAGACGTGTGGCACTCGGAGACTGCCGCGGTAAAGCTATTGCGCGTGATATTTCAAAAAGTCATTAAAAGTTCTGGTATTTATCGATAGATGGAACTAAAAAGTATCACCGCTGTGCCGGTCGGAGTGGGGGTGTTAGGTTTTTTTCGTTACGGAATTTCTGGATTCGGTCTCCACGCTCAAGGCCCGCGATAGAAGCTATGCAATAGCTTAATAAATGTTAATAACTGTTTGCCGCAGAGTTATACAAGGAGATAGCGGCGGGCTACAGAACATTACCTGCGTTCGAGAACTCTCTCTTCGAGAAGGTGCACATCGCACACTACTCACTGCAGACCAACGAGTATCTGAAATGTCGCTGGACACAATACAAGAGGAACATAGAGAGCAGGGTGTTCGCGCCATTTCAATTCCCTGACATTAGGTATATTTTACCTTGAGTTAGTTTTGTAGCCTCATGATAATTCAGCGCTGTCTCGCATTTGTGATGGTCACAGCTCATAATTAGGTTAGTATTTCAACACAGCGATTTACAACGGTCGAGTTTGAGATCGGCCTGTGGTGCCAATAAAAAGCTGTTACAAACTTCCATTTTATTGATAGACGAAAAGTTTTTCACGAAAGCCCGTCAACAGGGATTTGCACTTCTACAACTGCGCTGTTCGCATCCGCCCCGACGCGACGCTGCACAGAACTGAGCACCGCATGAAGCTGATCCCAGGACCCGGGGTGGACTCCCGCGGACACCTGCCCATCCCCCAGGACGCCATCATGAAACGGGGAGTCGCCAACATCGTGCGGGATAATCGACGACGAAAACATTCACAGAACACTGCTCACTGACAATTATAACTCCCAACTTTCGAATGATTTATTTTAAAATACGAAAACAATAAAAATGTAATGGACTGAGATTAGGAAATAGCCGTTTAGAATTCCGTTTTTGCAAATAGTTTAGTATACATTATAGCACATCTACTAACACTTTTTTTTTGGACATTGCACACAGCACCATCTAGCCCCAAAGTAAGCTAAGCATAGCTTGTGTCATGGTTACCAGAAAACTGTTTTTTTTTTTAAATACATAAAAACACCAAGACAGACAAATATCTGTTTCTCGCACAAATGTTTGTCCTGGGTGGGAATCGAAGCCACGACCTACGCAGAAGGTAAGGTTACTAACCGAGCTGCGAGGCCAGTCGTTATATATTTAAACCCACTAAGATATATACCATCTACTAGTCCTGTTCACTGACCGACCACCATGTTTGTTTCTGTACCTACCTGAGGGTAATTTAGTAGAATAATAAGTTTGTTTTCTATAATTCCATTTTATCACATATTGTGTGGTGGTTCGAGAGTGAAATAAAATAATAATTTTGGATTTTTGAACATTTTATTTCTTATTACTATAATTTCAGAGCTATACATACGTACTTACAAACAATGCAAGACTTCTCCTGGGTTCCAACAAGAAATGCTATGGAATGAAGATACAAAGTGGGTACATAAAATTCTAGCATCAATTTAAATACTACTGCAATTCTTTTCTAACTGGGCCATAGTAAATAAATTAATAATAAAAGGGTCAGAAAATACAAAATTAAATACATAATACGATTTAGCGTGTTATAAATGTTATAAAATTCCCAACTTAATGGAATAAGTGAATCCTAGACATTAAAATCTAACCAGCGATTCCAGCTATTGCTTCCGAAGCGAAGTACTTCACGTCTACATCTGGGTCTACATTCAGCTTTTCCAAAACTGGCTTCACCTGTGGCTGGATAACAGCTGGGTCCAGGAACGGAGCCATTTTCTGCAAGGTCTTGGCAACGTTGAACCTGACGTTGGCAACATTGTCATCGGCCATCGACAACACAGTCGGCAGGAGGACTCTAGTTGTGATATCTTTACCGCAGACCTCAGACAGAACATTGATGCAGAAGAGATAAGTCATGCGGTGCAAGTAGTTCTGTTCTCGGGACATGGCCAGTACTTTTGGGATTACGTTGGTTTCGGCCCAAGCGGATCCATACTGTTCAACCAATTTCTTCAAATTGAGAGTAGCGGCTTCACGGATGGCATACACATGATCGATCAGCCAAGACATGCACAGACCGGTCAGTTTTTCATCGAAGAACTCCTGTCCGAGTTGTCCGGCGAGCAGAGGCATGTGTTCGATGATGGCCAGACGTACCCTCCATTTGGTGTCCTCAGCGAGCTCAACGATGGCCGGCAGTAGGGACTGGACCAGCTGTTGGATGCCGATGACTTCGTTAACACATTCGAGGTTACTGATGATGTTTAGTCGGACCTCTGGGCACTCGTCTTTGAGTTGGGTGAGGAATAAAGGCAGCAGGTGTTCGATGGTGTTCTGTCTTCCTACGATGGGGCTGAGGCCCATGATGACGGATGCCAAAGCGGACTTCACGTGTTGGTTGGCATCGCAGACTAATTCTTTAATCTGGGGCAGGATCATGGTCATGATGATGTGTTCCTGGTGCGCCTTGTCAAGATTCATGCAGAAGTCTTTGACCTGAAAATAAATATTTGTATTAGGCTACTACTTACTACTAGTTGAGTCACTGGTACCATCGAAACAGTGTGGTGGAAGGATTTTAAGTGCACCTCAGAGAGGCTCTTATCGTGTCCTTGACACATGTCTTAGAATTTTGAGTTCTAGGCACTGTTCACTGGCAGATAGCTGATGTTATAAGGAATAACTTAGGCTACTTTTCCAGGGGGATAAAATAGGGGTGCGCGATAAAACCGAATTCCACACGGACGATGTCGCGGGCAACAGCTAGTTTATAATACATTAATAAGTATTTTTTTTTATCAAACTGTAGTTCTTTGCCTAGCAACATCTTTTATGAAGCGTTAGTGATGCTGGGGCTCGCTTTCGCCATCAGCTTTATATTAATAAAAAAGTATATATAGTATACCATTCTCGCGGCAGCGGCGCGTACTTCAGCCTCGGTGTCCTTCAGCAGAGCCTGGAAGATCTGCGTGAGGTCCGAGCGAGCCAACTCGGGGCCCACCGCTTGCTGCAGCTCCACAAACCTGCACCAAACATTACATCATCACTGATCAGTATGTTAAACTTATAAATAATCGTGGACATTTCACACAACTCCATCTAGCCACAAATTAAACATAGCTTGTACTTTGGTTAAGAGATTACTCAATAAATACATATTTAACACCCGAATAGAACAAACATCTATGTTCGTCTCACAGATATTTGTCCTGGATGGAAGTCGAACCCACAATCTACAGCGCAGATAGCAGATTAACACCATCTGAGCTGTGAGAAAAGAGAAAGACCAGTGTCAAAAGGGTATGGAAAAAGGCCCTTTGTGTAACTTGCTTAATGATACTTTTAGTAGGCAGTACTAAGTACAGTAGAGCCTGAGCGCTGTATGTCGTCAGTTCAATTCCCACCCAGAACAAACATTTGTGTGACGAACATAAATGTTTGTTCTGCGCTGGATGTGTTATTATTTAAGTAATTACAAAGAAATATATAATGTATTTATGGGGTTCAATTTGTCTCCCAATCAAATAGTGTGTTTATAAAAATCTAGCTATTACACAGCTTGCACGGCACGCCCCTGCGCTGGTCGACGAGCCGCCTTCCGGACAGCAGCGCATTAGCCTATTTGCATTTAAAAATTTCCAAAATGTTTCTTCATGCTCTGTACTTTTCCGTTCGCGTCCGGGGCGAGCTGCCACCAACCACAACCTCCAATATATTGTGTGTCACAGTCTGCTTTCCATGGCACAAACTGTGCTTATAGTTTGGGGCTAGATGGCGCTGTGTGTATTGTCCACCGACATTATATTATACAATCTCCAGTGTGCACAGGTAGAGTAGAGTAGTGCGTAGTATAGAGTACTAACTTGTCAGCGACCATGTACCGCACCCGCCAGGAGGTGTCCCCGGCGCGCGCGCGCACCGTCGGCATCACGAGCTGCTCCATGTCCTCGGGGGGCAGCAGCGCGGCGACCGCGGCGCACGCCTCCGCCGCCAGCAGCCGCACAGAGTCTTGCTCATCCTGGATTAATATACGTTCAACATTCACCAAATTGCCACTAACATGAAGCAAACACCACATTTAGCGGAGTACCCTAACTGAGAAAATAAAAGTAGACCTTTGTGTTCACCAATTTTTTTTCTATTTTGTTTTTTGAGTACTTGGATTCTTTAATTAGAACGTGTCACAATAAATAATTAAATTAAATAAAGTTAAAATAAGTTTACACTCAGAGTCCTGAAACAGACTAGATGTGGATCTGTAGAGTATGATAGCTGCATCATAAGTCTGTGAGGATGCGTCTCAATTTGCATTCGGTACTTATATCTGAATTCATCAATGGCTTGGAAACATGAATAATATTCAAAACACCTGAAGTGATAACCGCCACTCTGGTTCTCATAACACAAGCTATGTTTAGCTTAGTTTGGGTGTAGATTGAGTTGTGTGTAATGCCCCCAAGTATACACACCTGTGCCAAGGTGACGAACATTGGTATGAGGTCGCTCTTGACGTACTCGACCTCGACAGCGCGCGCGAACTCGCCCAGCTTGTAGGCGGCCGCGCGGCGCACCATCGGCGTGTCGTCCTGGCACAGCGACCTGAAGTGCTGACGGAGCTCCGCCTTCACCGGCGCCGACACCCGCGTGTAGCACACGCTGCAACACACAACACAACACAACACACTCATCATCTATACATAATAAATAAAATTGGTGTGTCTGTTTGTTATATTAAAATAATCGCTTTCTACTTAGTGCATAATTATGGATGTACGGTACCAATACAAAATTTTTCAACGGCTGGACCGATTTTGACGGGACTTTCACTGGCAGATAGCTGATATAACAAGGAGTAACTTAGGCTACTTTTCCGAGGGGTAAAATAGGGGTGCGTGATAAAACCTAATTCCACGCGGACGAAGTCACAAGCAACAGCTAGTAATGTATGTAATAACACCCACATTATTTATATAACACAGTGGTTAGGCACACCGGTCGTGCCTGTCATTCAACCATCAGCTGCTGTGTGCCTCGGAATAAACACAGTTGATTTTCACCAGTATTTGTTTCTTATTACATTCCTGTATCCTTCAATAATATTAATAACAAACAGTATGTTTCACTCCACCTATCCATAATAACACCCATATAAAACTGGTCTCTTGATGTCGGCTTCGGATCCACTAACACCTTCTAAATGACTGGGATAGGACCGAGATAAAATATGAATAGGAGCAATAAAAATAATAGTTTTTATTGGAAACACAAATTGGGTGGATGAGCGATACATAATGGTAATTTCTTAAATTTTGTTGAGTATGCCAAGGCATACAGTATAGCTTGATTAGTTCCTACTACCTGATTATACACTTACTAAAGCAAATCTAGGATCTCTCAGTTTTCTTACCTGAACAGGCCACAAGCGGATGCACGCGATGTGAACCAATCACCACCAGCCAACCGCTGCACCAGCGGCACAAAGTGTTGCTCCAAAGCCTGGGGGGTGTGGTGGGCGGCCACCGCACGGAGTGAGGCTACCGCTTTGTCACGGACAATTGTCTCCTCCACGGTGGCAAGCGACTCCAGTGGAGGGAGCAGGCAGTGTGCATACTCTCCGCCGCCAACCAGGTTGATAAAGTTACCTGGTAGCATAAAGGAATATCACTCAAATTGAATTCATGATATTTAGTGATTAGAACAGAACTAGATCCCAATAGTATAAGACCTAGCGGGTCATTGAAATGGTCTTGTGTGGGATATTAATTAACGTATGACCGTCAATGGCTAAATGCCATCGAGCAAAGATAGAAGAATTAAAAAAACCTACAACCCTTGCCTCTCAGTAATATTAACTATTATTTAATACCTATATCATCATTATTTTCTTGCCCTGATCCCATATTAGGTGGGGTCACACAACATGTATTTTCGTTCCATTTTGCTGTTATTTTTCTGTCTTCTCAGCACTCACTCCTTGTTTTACTCATATCATCTTTCATGCAATCCGTCCATATTTCTATGGCCTACCTTTACTCTTCATACATCCACATTAATATTATTTAATATCTATTTTATATTTATATATATCACATCTTTGTGAGTTTTTGACATGATGTCTCTAGCAGACACTGATCAGTTTCTATGTTACATTGTTTCATATTACCCTAAGAACTTTTGAGAATTATAATAGCTTTTTGTATTAGAAACAAGCAGACTACCTCTTATTATTTTACGGGAAGACAAATTAATCACAAATCAAAGTATCATCCTTTCATACGGTAATGGAAGTATCTATTTCTTTAGATGTAAGTTTATCTATTTATAATTAGTAATACGTTAGTACTTATTTGATGAAGAATTTAAGAATCTAGGAAACTCAAATCTGTAATATGATTTATGCTAATAAATATGTGTGGACATACCGAGTTGCTCAGCGAGCGCCAGCAACACCTCATCCTCATCGTAAATGGTCTCCGTCAGGAACGGGATCAGCTCAGACCGGGTCCTTTCCACACCCAAAGCCAAGGCGATGGTCGAAAGCTTCTTGATAGAATTCAGACGCAGTTGCACATCTTCATTCTTCAACTCGTCAATGAGCACGGCGATTGGGTAAAGTGATTCATCCGTTCCAGAGTCGCTCGCCGCCATTTTAACACAATACGCTGCTTTGATTTCTTATTTTAATAGCAAAACTAATTTCACAGGCACACAATGCGGTATACAATGAATATTTTTGTACAAACGAACGCGACGGAACTCAAATGCAGCAAAATGGCAGATTTTGTTTTTTTCTCGTGGTAAGGAAAATCGTTAAAGTTGTCAACGTGACGTTCCGTTCCACTCAAAGATAATATAATAATAATATTGGGTTCCATTCCATACGATTTTAGATCGATTATATATAGTATCTGTGGTGCAAGTGACACCATATCACAGACAATAAATACAATTGTTTCTTTATTTTGTTTGTGGCGCTATGTTTGAATGCATTAATCTGCGTAGCGTTAGCTTGTAGTCTGATTTATACTTAGATAAATAATATAAAAAGGTTATACGAATTATCCGGATAATATCCAGTCAGACTCATGAGTTTCAGTAACAGTCGATAAATCATATCGGAAAATCCTGAGCCCTTGTAGAATAGAATATGGAGTGTGATGTGTGCGTATACCTCTTAAATATATAAAAAGCAAAAACTTAGTTACCCATCTAGTATTTATATTCTACCGACTCCAACAGCAACATAATCCTACATTACGTTAATTAAAATAATACCACCAGTTAGCTTTCTAAACATTTATGGAACGGAAGCGTCATAATGTATGTGAAACAGTCTGTAAGCACAGTACTCCATAAGAGCCAAGGCAAGTGGGTACACAACTCGGGTTCCGGTCTGGGGACCCACGAAGTAGGCCAACAACCCTGCGCCGGCGGTGTACCATCCCCACTCTCGGTTGTTCTGCACGGAGTAATGGCACAGGGAGATAATGTTGCAAGCGACGACCATGTTCCCTAAGTGGACGTTGTCATTCCCCGCTAGAGCCATGGTGAAGGGGATGATGCCAGAGACGAGGTAGATGACGCTCAGCCCGTGGTTCCCCCTGTATAAGTCCGCCATTAGGCACGGAAGGGCTAGGTATCGCGAAGCCTTATAGCTGATTCCGTATGCCGCTGCGAAGTCATTGTTGAACCTGCCACCTGAAGGAAATACAATTCATTAAACGCCAGATAGGTACCTAAGGTTAGGATTTTGAGAATCGTGGTAGGTAGGTACAATATTTGCCCGCGATTTATAGTCGCGTGACCTTTCAATTGGTTTCAGACGAAAATTATATTGGCGTGAATACAATACAACGTAGGGGAGGACTCAAGCCGCATCGGTTGTTATGGGCCGAGGTTACCACTTACCACCAGGTGGGCCGTCGGCTCGTTCCGTAAATGTGTAACATAAAAAAAAGTATGTAGTACATGTGTATATGTTGTAATGCAATGGAAAAATCTACAGGCTCATGAGGATGATTTATAATTGAACTAATCACTTTGATAATGCAAAAATCCGAGCACTCCATGTATGAAGAAGTTGGCGTGCATCCCCGGGTGGGTGAAGCTCTTGCCGTGCATGCGACTGATGCCGCGCCCCGCCACGCAACACAGCGCGATGTGCGCAATCGACGCGTTGATGTTATCATCTTGGCCCATTTATCGTTAAATAACTATTTACTTATTAACATTTTCATAACACAAAAGCTCTCAACAAAGCTTGACAGGAAACTGACGCAGTCCATGTTTTCGTCAATACTGACAGTTTGTCAATATCAAGAATATGAAAAGTATTTAGTTCAATATTTAGTTCTTTATTGGTGAACAATTCACACAGCGCGATTTAGCCCCAAACTAGACATAGCTTGTACTATGGGAACCAGACAACTGATAAAATACATTATATGCTTTTTTTTTGTAAATACATACATATAATACATATTAACACAGTTTATTAGATTGATATACATTTTGTGCGAACATCATGGATGGTTGATTCTTTGATCGTATATTTTTTTATGTGAATTAGTTACGGAAAGAGCAAGGCCACATGAATTCATTCCCTTTTTTTTGGAGTTTAGGTACCTACTCCTTAAGAATCGATTTCATTTAAAGCCCCCGATACGAACATTTTGACGGGTAGTAAAATCAAGAGTTACCACAAAACATGTTTTTAAGATGACAATGACAATCACACTTAAAAAAAATCCAGTCGAATTTTTTTTCTAAAGCGGGCTACATACCTTTAGTTTTAACTGATCAGTTGTAACTGAACAGTTGAACTGATGACCTAATGATATTTTGATAAGTTTATCAGTTCAACTGACAGCTCTCAGTTTTGCCTAACGCACATACGTTTTAACTGAACAGTTCAACTGTTCAGTTACAACTGATCAGTTAAAACTAAAGGTCTGTTGCCCGCCTAAGCTATATGTTTGACTGTTACAATTTCTTGTAAATGTAACGCATATTGTTTTGTTGAGTTGCCAGCAATAACTCAAGATATAACATGATATATGTGTAAGCCACAGCACCAACAGATTGTAACGTGATTACCCAGGCCGGCAGCGCCGCGCGCCGATGAGGTCAGACTACCCGCGGGGTACATTAGGGCATTCTGTATAACGCGGCAGAAATGGTTGGTTACCCCTTTCTTTGTACTTAATGTTGTGAATGATATAGCAGGCTGTGCGTTTTCGTTAAAAGTCGGATTGTACACGAAGATTCTGCGTTGATGATGCTTCTATCATTAAAATAGGTTACAATTTTGCATAGTGCGCGTCCGTAAAGAATCTCTGTAAAGAAACTGGGTTCTACAATTTTTTTATTTTTTTGCCCCAACCGTTTATAACGGGGCAGAAACTGTTTACAATATACTCTGGGTGGTTGCGTGCGAGTTTAACAATGAGTTTGCTATCCAGATAAACTATAAACTATAATGCTAGTTGCTTGATCATAGCTGTCAAATTTTGAGTCAGTCAGCGTTAACGCTAGAGCGAAATTTGATAATAAATAGACGGCCTACAGCGCAGAAGGAAGAGTTACTACCAACTGAGCTGTGAGCCTCAATAGCTATAGCTAGCCTGTAGCAAATAAAATAGTATGCTAGTGCAGGCAGCCGGATAAGTGTTTAAAAGCCGGATATGGTCTGCTCTATAAATGTATTGAGTAAATACGTTTTCTTTGTTCCGTGTGTCGCTTTGTGTCGTAATCGCGGAGATGGAATGTAAGAGCCACTCTGCGTTTACTCCATTGTTTGAGCAACGAGTTTAATGAGCCATTTTTAAGGAGCGCCATTAATCTGTTGATGCTATATGAAACCTATATGAAAGCCATCATTCTTTTAGCGATGTAGGAAAACATCGTGCTGAAATCAGCATTTACAGGCAGTCGAATTTATTTGTGCCGCCAAGCAGTAACGCATCCGAATAATAAAATATTGGTAGACATTTCACACAGCGCCATCTAGCCCCAAAGTAAGCTAAGCATAGCTTGTATAATTGGAACCAGACAACTGATATAATAATTACATACTTTTATTGTAAATACTTACTTATAATACATATCAACACCCAGAGACGGAACAAACGCCTACGTTCGTCACACAAATGGTGGGAATCGAACCCGCGACATACAGCGCATAAGGCAGGGTTACTACCAACTAAGGTGTGAGGTCAGCCAAGAAAACACTGTGTTTACCCGTTTCAAAGTTCTTGTTACCGGTGAAATAATAGACACCAACTTCACGACACAAAGTTCCCATAACTAAGTAGGGGATGACCCCAAGAAGTATTGCTTAGTTTGTTACGATGACAGTACAGTGCTCAAATAGTTTTACTTTTCTACTAGACTTATATATCCGGTCAGTAAGGTTATATCTATTCAGGTTTTAATTCAGGATATTCCTTCCAGACTAACGTAAGTCCAAATATTTGGAGTGCTATTTTCCCGTATCGATATCGCACTAATGGTCGCACAGAATACGCTTCAGTAAGCTTGGTAACAAGCAGCTGTTGTAATTGATATCCCGGGTTCTTTACCCGAGTAGGTACAGGGAGTACTCTACTGAAATTGCTGTCTAGAATATTGAGGGATATTTATATTCATAAACATACAAAGCTACCACATTCTTTAGGTATATATATTTATTTTAATATTTTATATAGGTATATTATATGTATATGGTACTGTGTACATGGAGGTACTGCAATTTTTGTAAAACAAGGATTAGAATTTAAAATAAGACACGATTTAACTAAATTAAGCGTAGAAATGAATTGTGAATTAGCCGCTATAGAGATAAAATTTTGTAAAATAATAACAATTTGTATGTATAGACCAGACTATGACTATATAATATTTGAAGACGTAATTTCAAAAATTCTAGCAAAAGGTATCAAAGAAGGAAAGAAAATAGTTATAGCTGGAGATTTCAATTTAAATGTATTGCAAAATAATAAATACAAAGGGAAAGAGGTTCGGAAATTTCTTGAATTACTATATGAATATAAATGTAATGTTGTTCTAAATAAACCTACACGAACTAAAGGAAGCTCGAGTACATGTATTGATAATTTTATTGTAAATGATGATATGAATTTTAGTTACCATATTGGGGAAGTATTAGATGATAAAATATCCGACCATAATGTTATACTTTTGAAATATAAGTTAAATAATACTAAAGATAGAAGCCAAAATGAGAAATTCACCACGCGAATTATATCAAAAATAAATAAAGACTACTTCAACTACCTGTTCTGCAAGGATTTTGAATATGTAAATCATGATATAAATAACGCTTGCGATGCGGATGAGGAAATGAACATAATAATCAGTCACTTAAAATATTGCTACAATACCGCTTTTCCCCTTAAAACATTTAAAGTTCGACAAAACAAACAATACGTACTATCTACAAAGGGAATACTCACATCAAAAAATAATTTACAAAACCTAGAAATATTACAAAATTTGTTCCCTAGTTCTGCAGGAAAAATAAGGTTAAAATTGTATAAAAAAACTTTTAAAAAAGTGTTGAAAACGGCTAAAAAGTTCATTAACGCAGAAAGAATTCAGAAATCGAGAAATAAAATAAAAATGACATGGAATATTATTAATGAACAGCAAAACAAGTCAAAAGGTAAAGCAACGAACAAAATAAATAAAATAAAAGATTCAAACGGACATATGATCACAGACTATAAAAATATAGCTAATAGATTTAATATATTTTTTAATAATATTGCAAGCAATTTGACAAAAAACTTAGATGCTAACATACAAAATTCTAACACATATCTAAAAAAAGGAATAATTAATAAAATTAAATTTACAACAATTTCTAATTCTGAACTTAGAGGCATTATCAGAAATATTAAAACAAAGACAGCTAAAGATATTTACGATATGGACACAGCAACGATTAAAGAATTAATGTTATCCAATGAGACTATGTTTGATATTATTTTGAAAATTTTTAATGACTGTCTCATTCAAGGCATTTTCCCGGACTGTCTGAAAATAGGTAAAATTGTACCATTACACAAAAAGGGGGAGGTAGTTGAGACTGGTAATTATAGACCAATATGTATCTTACCTGTATTATCAAAATTGTTAGAAGCTGTAATAAAATCTAGAATCCTGAATCATTTTCAAAGCAATGAACTGTTTTCGGAATGTCAGTACGGTTTTAGAAAAAATAAATCAACCGAAATGGCCATTCGGAAAACTGTTTATTTCATATTGGAGGCAATGAATGAGTCGAAGAAGGTGGCTAGCATCTTCTGCGACTTGTCCAAAGCTTTCGATTGTTTACGCCATGACATTTTAATTCATAAACTTGCCTATTACGGTTTTGAAGATAATGAACTAAAAATTATGAAATCTTATCTAAGTCACAGAACTCAGATTGTTAGCGTTAATAATATTAAATCAGACACACAAGATAGCAGTATAGGTGTACCCCAAGGATCTATACTAGGTCCCCTACTGTTTTTAATATATGTCAACGATTTAGCCAACTGTTTACCAGATGGGTCACTTGTCACACTTTTCGCTGATGATACGCATGTTGGTATCAAAGATAGTAAAGTTGAAACAGTCCAAGAACAAACTAACCTTTGTGTATTAAGACTTCAAGAGTGGTTTAAATCAAATGGAATTCTTTTGAATACGGATAAAACTAACATACTGAATTATTCATGTAAAAGAAATAATAAAAATGACATAAATAAAGACGTTACATTTTTAGGTTGTACATTGGATTCTACATTATCCTATGAAAGCCACATAAATAAACTTTGCAAAAGACTAGCTAGTGCAAATTATGCTTTGATTAAGTTAAAACCTGTGGTTGATAAAAAAACTCTAATATCTGTATATTATGCTTACTGCCACTCTTTGATTAGTTATGCCGTGACAGTGTGGGGAAATGCAGCCCACATTGAAAAGGTACTGATTAGTCAGAAAAGATCTATAAGAATCATCCACGGCTTGGACAGACTCACATCAGTTAGAGCATATTTCAAGAAAACGAAAATTCTAACAGTGGTATCCCTTTTTATATTTCATTCTCTTCTAGAAGTACACTCTCAAAAAGATTATTTACCGATGAAAATGCACACACATAAGTTTAACACACGAAACAAAGAAAAGTTATTTGTACCATATACTAGACTCGTAAAAACCTACAAACATGGATTTAGCCTAAAGCTCGACATGTACAACAAGCTGCCTTTACACATTACACGGCTTCCTCTCACTGAATTTAAACACAAATGCAAGAATTTTTTTGAAACTCATCCTTTTTATCACATTTCAGAATTTATGACGTCTGCATTTTCTGAGATGCTGCAGTAAAGTAATACATTTGATAATTTATTTTTAAAAAAGTTTTTATATATTTTGTAATTTCAAAAATTAGCCTAAGTATTAATTATTATTAGTATTATTGTATATCCGACTAGCCTAAGTTATGTAATATAACGAAATGGTAAATAAATAAAATAAATAAATAAATAAATATATATATATATATATATATATATATATATATACACAGACAGTATGGAGTAACAGTTTTTATTAAAAAAACATCGTAACAGTTCAGCCATTTTATACAAAATATTTACACATACAAATATAACATTTATTTGCCAACCGAGTGTACAATTAGGTTTTACAGATAATCTGGTGCTTATAACTTATATACTTATACTTACATTATAAACACAAATCTTCCTAGTTTATCGCTATTTCTAGCAGTGAAAATCTTATCAAAACCGTTGCGTGGTTTACAAGTAAGCGTAGAAACAGTCAGACGCAGAGATCGACTTTGTTTTATACTACATATGCATACTTCTGTATTAATATGTGAACCGACGAAGTTTTCGCTTAAAAATTGTATGTTCTCAAAACGGTGACGGGAAACATGGGAAGATTCGCGTTTGTCGACAATTTTTTTAATTTTTTTTATGTGATACAGTTACGGAACGAGCCGACAGCCCACCTGGTGTTAAGTGGTAACCTCAGCCCATAACAACCGATGCAACTTGGGTCCTCCCTTACTAGGTACGACAAGACCCAAGTCGCATCGTATGCGCCTGTAACTCTGAGACGTGTAGGTGGAATGTCTCTTGTGCCTGTAATTTCACCGGCAACCACACCTTTCAAACCGGAACACAGTAACGCGAACGCGTTACTGCTTGGCAGCAGAAATGGACATGGTGGCAGTACTTCCCCGGACGAACTTGGCGAGAGTTCTACTGCTCAAAGGTCTCTACTAGTCACCTGTGACGCAGTATATAAAATATTCCAGATCCTACAACAATATTTGTACAAGGTGAACTCGCAGACAAATGCCAGTTGACTCAATTAATTCACGCCCTGAATAATAGGGTTAAAACTACCCCTAAACATCCCCGAACAAGGTTAAAGCAATAATGGGCTGTTAAACAAGTAGTCCCGACATTTCGGCAGATTATTGTCTGGATAATAGTTTACCCGAGCTTTAGGGTAAACACATAACAAACGCTCTAATTCATGGACATAAACAGATTCACCTACTTATAATACTTATTGTTACCAACTGTCCCCACCATATACTTAGGAGCCTCTTTGAGGCGCACTTAAAATCCTTTCACCACACTGGTTTTAGAACCAGTTACTCGAATAGAATAGACCATCAAATACTTCCTTACCTATAAGCATAACATCCACCAACCTCTATAAACTACATCAACCTTCTTCGTTTGTCACTCTTTCTATTAGTGCAGTCGTAACAAAATCTGTTGCACGGTTCAGAAGTAAGCGGAGAAACAGACAGAGGCAGACAGATCAAAGTCAAAGTCAAAAACTTTATTTCCATAGAATTCATAAAGAAATGTCTTGGAAACGTCAATAATATTCAAAACATAAGATCACGCGTACTTATCGTTGTTTGACGCCTGTTCAAACCCTATCCGACCCTCCATGGGGAAGAACAGAAAGAAACCCGTAATGGAGGGCTTCCTTTTAGATCGATGTTACATTTATGATTACATCAAATACTGAAATAAGGATGTTTTGTGTGTCGTTGAGCAGTGCGACATCAGACCATGGGGATTTATTATTTACTAGCTGTCCCGGCGAACTTCGTACCGCCATATTTTTTTGCCGTCAATACTGTCTAAAGTTTAAGATTTTAATTTTAAATATTTACTATTATTTTTTTAATATTTTTTTCATACGAACCTTCTCCTGACAATAACGAACACATAAAAGAAAGATTTATCCAAACGACTGCACCAAATGCAGTCGTTTGGAAGTTATGCGCGTACAAACATTTCGATGATTCATTTTTATTTATATAGATTTAATCATTTACAGTGTTTTACTTACCAGACCCTTCTTTATGTATGACTTGAATTTTTGGGTCGGAAGCTTCGTTGCCTGTTCAGGAAGTTTTTTATGAAAGTAAACCCAATTTCCCATAAAAGATTCATATATCCTGCTTACATTAATAAAGTGCTTTCGCATTTTATCAGGACAGTTTCTGGAAGAATTGCAATAAACAGTCTGCATTCAGTGACGTCACTCGTTGCAATGGTGGGTGCTAGCTTACTTGAGGATGTGAGAAAATAATTTCAATTTGGATGCGGTTCTTTTTCCGGTAGTTTTCTGAGACATTTCACACAGCGCCATCTAGCCCCACAGTAAGCTAAGCATAGCTTTTATCATGGGAAGTTATTGGTATAAATATTGATACTGCTACTAAGGTTACCTAGTTAACAGTAGTTAGTGTAAGTACAGTAGAATACACCAAATTCTTCTGGGGAAGTACTGCCGCCGAGCATAACGCATTCGTGTTATTGTGTTCCGGTTTGAAAGGTGTGGTTGCCGGTGAAATTACAGGCACATGTGACATTCCGACACGTCTCAGAGTTACGGGCGCAAACGTTGCGATACTGCTTGGCGGCAGAAATAGGCATGGTGGCAGTACTTCCCCGAACGAATTTGGCGAGAGTTCTACTGCTCTAAAATGGTGTACAATAAAGATTAGATTAGAAGAATTCTATTATATTTTTGTATATATATATATATATATAATACAAATTAAGACCCAGACACAGAACAAACATTACAGTTACTAAACAAATAGTTTTACTCCATCTTTTGACACTGCAAAGGATAAAGCTGGGTGCAACACATCCAAGTTTCACAGTCCTGGCGTGTTACGTAAATCAATTGATGCCAGCAAACTGGGTATCAAACCTAACGGACACATATTGTTAGTTTCCGAGTCGAATATTGTTGGGGTCTTGACATATGTATTGCATTCTGCGATTCTGGGTGACTAGAGGTTTCTCAGCGTCGAAACTAGGTTACCGCAACGCATATTACATATTACAAGAAACGAGCAAGTCATTTTGCTGGTAGGCACTGCGCTGGTGATTCCTGTTGGAGGCGATGGTAGCCATTTTCCATTAGGTGGGGCGTCAGCTTATGTTCCTCATCATTCACTTAAAAGTAATATGATTATGTTTCCCAACATGTTTTATGTCCACCATTAATTATGCTTTGAAGAGTTGTCAAACTTAGCCTAAAGTTCTTTTGCTCGACTTATTTTTTCCTCTCTTAATTGACATTTTACAATCCATTTCTTTATGAATTATATGGAAATATGATGACTTGAGTCCGATTTTTACCTTGTTTGTTGACTGAGTCTTTGTTGTGTGTCTATCAAAAGCGAGAAATGACATTAAATTTAATTCAAATTTGTAAATAGATTATTTGGCTAATATTTTTTTATTATTTAAACCTATCTGGGACCCACAGCTAGCCAAGGCCCTCCCCTGATCTTTACCCTGGCTTTTTCCTACATTCTCTTATATACTTCATACTTTCAGGTAGAACTTCCGCCAAGTTCGTCCGGGAAAGTACTTTCCCCATACCTATTTCTGCCGCCAAGCATACACATCAGTGTTCCGTTTGCCAGCCAACAGCGATAAATCATCAAATACTATAAATTTGCACAGAATTTGCAAAGGACTTCGTCTTTTGTGTGACGGAAATTAAATTTCCATTGATAACGCGGTGGACACTGGAACGCTTTAGTCAGAGAGTGGAGATATAAGTAAATGATCAGTTTATTTCCATTCTTCGATTTACATTCAGGGATATATTGAGCGCTCATTGTTCGCTTTCCTTAAGAGGAATGGATATTTATGGACTTTCAATTATCTTTTGGCAAAATACTGTCATGAGTATTTCCAGGGCGCATACAACAAGGCCCAAGTCGTATTCCTCGTTATGGGCAGAAGTTACCATTTAACACCAGGTGGGCCATCTGCTCGCTCGGTAACATAATCAAATTAAAAATTCATAAAGAAATGGCTTGGAAACGTCAAAATATTCATAACATAAAGTCACGCGTACTTATTGCTAAGTTTGACGCCTGTTCAAACCCTATCCGACCCTCCATGGGGAAGAACAGCAAGAAACCCCTTATGGAGGGCTTCCGTAACACCGGAAGGCCACATAAGCCCGTTATCATCATCAAATTCAATACTTTTCACATAAAACTTGCAATACAAAAGGGCTCCGCGCTTACGACCAATAACTGGTCCCACAAAGGCGGGCCAAAGTTATTGGCTAAAAAACCGCCATCGCGTCGCCTGATTAAATTCCTCGGAACTTACTAATCTTTTTTATTCACTCTTACTTTGTTGGAAGGAAATTACTTCGATCTACAGGGCCTTAGATAGGATGGCATTAAAGTGAGCATCAGAAACAGTGAGCGTGGTCTAGTGGTACTGACCCCGAGTTTCAATCCGGAGGTCACCGGTTCAAATCCCGCCGTGCACCTATGAGATTTTCGCTTGAAAGATTTACGTGCGCAATATCACGTTCTCAAAACGGTGAAGGAAAACGTCGTGAGGAAATCAACATGTCCTACGAAGACATGTGTCAAGTGCTCGGAAGGAGCCTCTTTGAGGCGCACTTAAAACCCTTTTTATCCTTTTTCTTCCTTTTTTTTACTCCTAATTCCTTTAACACCGCCGACTTGCTTACCTGATAACGGCCCTGTTACGTAGTGACTTTACAAAACAGGTTGGATGTCGCGGTTAAATTACATGTCTATTTGGGTCATTGTAGCCATGTTTGTCTCAAATTACTTTCCCTAACTACATCCCTGTGTGAGTATAAAATCCTTTTGGAGTTGCGGTAAATTGGGCCAACTATTGCTTTGTTTGTTAACGTAACTATTCTTGTTAAGTTTTACAACTTGGAGGCCCATTTTTTTCGTGTTTTAGCCGTTCAGTTTACCAACCTTTATTCTACTTGTCAGTTTACCTCTTTGGTTTGCTTATTTTAAAAAGTTTCTGCTCCCTTGTTCGCCTACGCGTTACCGGAATTAATTTCATAGATCACGTATTATTGCGAGTTAACATTTGGCTAGAAGAGGTTCCGAAAGAAAGCTTTTCAATCAAGAATGTCATCGAATTCTTGGACATGCCTATTCGGCACTTTGTTTTTCATCACCATTTTGAGATGCCAGGATTTGAACTAGCGACCTCCGGATTGAAATTTAGGGTCTGTGCCATTGAGCCACGTTCTCTACGTATCAGATGCCATGATGTGGTCATGGCAAATGTAAGTAGCGGCAGAAAATGCAGCAAAGAAGGTATTACTGCTTCCATATGGACGTAGTTACACGAAAAGGATCCAACCCACAATATTGTCAAAAATGACTTAAGTGCACCAAACTGATGCTACATATCGATATTATCGTTCAGTAAAAAAGACCCACGTAAAAACAGCTGTTTTTCATTGATTATTAACATCAGAACCAACCCACTTCTATAGGCACATATATATTTGTTTTCACCTACAAAGATCCATCCATCGTGGTTCTTACCCAGTATTAAAAACTAAATCAGTAAAACGAACCAAAGAGTATGGATCCTTATTGCGTAATTTTAATATTTACATCACCTACACTTTGATAAAAACTCAAAAAGGATCCACTCTGCTTGGGACTTTTTGCTGAATCACTTGCAATATAATTAAATAAATAAAACAACCCAGAAAGCTTGGATCCTTTTCGATAAATACATTTTCATGTTTTATTCTAATAAATCTGTCAACGAAAACGATCCATAGTTCTTAATGGTTTCTTACTGATTAATTTTATTCAAAATTAGCATAGAATATCATTTCACAAAAACAACCCAAGCCAAGTTGTCTACATAATGTATGATTGAATACACTGAAGAGTTATAAAATAATAGTCTAAGGACTATTTTATAACTCTTCAGTCTCTGTTTTATAACTTTAGTTTGTGTTCATTTTATATTATTTTTATTCAATTTTTGTGGAATTCAAAATTATTGTCCACTTATAACTAAAACTTGAATGTAACGCGAAGTATGGATAAATTAATAATTGTTATAAAATATTTACACAAAATAATTGTATTAATGTATTTAATACTTTTTTTACAATGGTAACACTGGTCATTTAGTAATCTTCAAATGACTCGAGATGTGCGTGCTTTGTCGTGAATCTGTTGTTGAGTATTAATTGCCAAAATGAGGAGAATAGATAGAATTATGTCTAATGCGATAAATGATTGTTCAAACAGTGAAAAAGATCTCGAGCCAGGTAAGTTACTTGTTGATTTAACCATATTTATATATAACCTAAAAGTATTGGATTATTTATAACCTAAAAATATTGTTTTGCTTTTGGGTACTTTTAGACATATTGCTTCTGCACAGAGCGTGCACCTGAATTTTTGGTTTTGGTGTTATGGATGTGTTTTTTAGAGGCTGGTTTTTGTTTTAATGGGATTTATAATAAAACAATATATATTGTGGCAAAGGCAGGCTTAAGCTGCTTAACCATTGATCTGCTGATCTGCTTTGGGGCTAAAAGGTGTATCTATATCTTTTAGATGACGTGATTTCTCCGGCAGCTCCAATGTATTCACCGTTGACACCACTGAGAACGACAAAAAATGAGGCTGATATTTTAGATAAGGGTATGAATGAAGTAAATTACTTTAAAATTTAATTTATATTTATTCTTTTTTATTTTCGGCACAAAGATTATTTTACAAGTTCTTTTAAACGAAAAGGCTTCTGTACTTTTAAAGTGAATAAATTAATATTTGCAGGTAGCGAGCCACACTCGTCTCCTATACGGTATATGTCTCCAAGCACATTAGATTTGTTCCAAACTTTGAGCGGCTTACAGACTCCGATTCAAGAAGATCCTAAAAACTTGAGCGAAGTAGATTTACAAGAAAACAATGTACTATCTAAACATTCTTCTCCTTCAAAGAACTACGTAGAAAATATTAGTGATTTCAGTGCTGATACCGATACAGATTATGTCCCAGATAGTAACTCAAACTCATCTGATGATGATATCAGAGTGACATCTAGAAAAACCAATGTTGTGGCTACAGTCCACAGTGATGATACTAAACACAAAGATAATTTGAATACACATTTACAAGATACAGACGAGTCACACATGCATGAAGGAACAACTGTAAGAACTTTGCAAACCGAAACTATAGAATCTAATTCTGGTAAAAATATAGAAATTTCCCTTGAGAATCCTAATGCGGATCAGACATTGTCTTCAGTTGGACGTCCAAAAAAGGGTCGAAAAAGGAAACATCCAGAGTTTACTATAGCTCAAGCAAAGACAAGAAAGTATGATAACAAAAGTTACCTTACCAAGAAAAAGTATGTTGAGCCAAAGGTGTTTCACGACTACTCTTGCTCATGTCAAAGGCAATGTCACCAATTAATTTCCATAGAGAAAAGACAAGAAGAGTTTGAAAAATTCGTAACTTTAGGATCTTACGAAGCTCAAGCACTATATATTGCTAAAACAGTGAGAGAAAGCAAAAAGTCCAGGACTTACACTGTCTTAAAAGGTAACAAGACTGGTAAAAAAAAACCAAGAGAATATACACGTACTTACTCCTTATGTGGAATGGACGTTTGTCGAGACATGTATATTAATAACTTTCAAATTACAACAAAAAAAGTTGAAATAAGTTTGAAAAAAAATCGGAGTGGTAGTACCTTACAAGACCAAAGAGGGAGAAAGGGTGGTGGTTGGAATAAGACTAAAGTCGACGAAATTGAGTTTATAAAAAATATCATTAACAAATTGCCACAATACGAATCACATTATAGGCGGGATCAAACAAATGGTTGCAAATTTCTTAAACTAGGAATGACTGTACAAGCTATATATGATTTATATTTAGAGGAATTCAATAATATAATAAATACCAACCCCGAAACACCAAAAAAGCCAGTATCGTTCTCAACGCTAAAACGTATATTCTACGACAATTTCAATCTTAGATGTAAGAGTTTACGAAAAGACACATGCAACAAATGCGACACTCTATCAATCAAGATTAGAAATTGTACATCAGATGTTGACCGCAAACAGTATCAAGAAGAAAAAGATATACACTTGAAGAGAGCTGAAGATTTAAGGAGAGCTATGAAAGAAGACATGATGAAGGCTAAAAATGAACAAAATTTTGAATGCATTACTTTTGACATGGAGAAAACCTTACCTCTACCTCGAATCCCAACGAGCGTTGTTTTTTACAAACGACAGCTTTGGTTTTACAATTGTTCTGTACATACTGGTTCAGACAATATCGGACATTGTTATGTGTGGGTTGAGGGTGAAGCGGGTCGAGGGTCCCAAGAAGTAGGATCGTGTATTTCCAAATATATAAAACATAAACTGGACCCAAAAGTAGAACATCTTGTGCTCTGGAGTGATTGCTGTGGGGGTCAAAATCGCAACATCAAAATAGTATTAATGTTAAAAGCTGTTTTGCATTCCCACCCTACATTGAAGACAATAACTTTTAAGTATTTGGAATCAGGACACACATTCTTACCCAATGATACTGACTTTTCAAAGATCGAAACCATGCTGAAATATCACGAAAGGATTTACACTGTAGCAGAATACATAAATATTATTAAAAAGTGCAAAAAACAACACCCATTACAAGTTTACCGAATGGAAAAAAAAGATTTCATGGGCACCAAAACACTTGAAAAGAATATTGTAAATAGAAAACTTTTTGTATCTAAGGAAAAAGTAAATTGGTTAAAAACAAAATTAATTTTAATAGATAAGGACAACAAGTTTAATATTTTTATGAAAGCTGATTCTGATAATTTCAATCAGCTTAATATTGAAAAAAAGGTAAAAGGTAAATCCTTGGACATCAGTGAGGAAGATCTTGTTTTATTGTGGCCCAACGGCAAGGAAATACCTCAACCAAAGTTGGATGATCTTATGTCCATGTTAGATTTGATCCCAAAGGATTGTCAAGAATTTTATAAGTCTCTTAAGGGTAGTTCTAAGATACTAGAAGACATAGATGGCTACGACGGAGACCTTGATTTTATCCCCGAGGAGACTGACAATTAAAATTTTATTGACGTTGATTTTTTGAATTTTTTTATTTCAGCATTCAGAATGTTGTGTAAAAATTATGATTAAGTGTTAATTAAAGTTACATTAATAATATAATGTCGTTTTATTTAAGATATTAGATATTTATTTAAGAATTTATTACATGGGTCTTTTTAATGGAATAAGTCTTGAGCATGCACAATATAAACTGTTATTTAACGAAAAGGATCCAATCGCATATATCTACAAGTATCTCATTAAATACAATATTATGTATGATTGTACTATAAATAATAAAAATAATAATAATATTCCACGTTAACAACATACTCACAATCTATTTTAAAATGAATACATATGAAGAAATACATTTCAAACTTCAAATGTAAATTTCTCGAAAATGACTTTGTGTGGATTGGATCCTTTTCGTGTAACTACGTCCATATACCACTGCGCAGTAAAGTTAGTTAAAGTTAGACGATCCATGTTCAAAGTACATGCGCAATGCGACTAGGATGTTACATACTAAAGTAGCGGAAATGACAAAGTAACATGCACAATGCGACTAGGAATTTAAATACCAAAGTGGCACGGGAACCCAAGTCGTAAAGCGTTTTCTATGAGCAGACGATACCGCTTATGATGGCCCATCTGCTCGCTTCGTAAGCCACATACAAAAAATAGGAAGTAGGAAAGTTGGACCCGTATGGTATAATCTATAGTTTAATATGTAGGTGTCAAACCAAATGTATTCCACGAAGGGCTCTGTTCAAAAGAGCACCTTCGTGAAGAGCAGCTAAGCTATTCGAGGCAGAGCTCTTGTAAATTTTTTGGGCGTGGATCTCGTTCAATGGATCATATTTTTATTCCATAAAGAGATCTCGCCGAATATTATAAGAGCTGTGTGTGTGGAATAGCTCAGTTACTCTTCACGAAGGTGCTTTTCTGAAGAGAGCACTACATGGAATAGGTCTTGAAACCAAAAGTCGGCATTTGGTTGAGAACACTGTTTTCTATAACACCCTTGTATTTGTTATATTATGCGTAAGTTACTTGTTGCTAAGAAAAAAGGTAAACAAAAGGCTTTTAAGTTAAATAGTGGTTTTTAAAAGGGTCATTTGTCACCAGATTGCTTCGACTTATTGAGTGGTTGAGTGGTTTCGAAGGATTCTATATAATAGCCTGTACTTTTAAGACTTATGTTCATTTCATAGTTGCCTATTTATTACCAATAACAGTTACGAAACATTTACAAAGATACTTATAGAAGTTAAAGACGATTGTTTTATGTGATAATTTTACGGAACTGGTAGATGGCCCACCAGGTGTTAAGTGGTAATCTCTACCCGTAACAAGCAATAACACTTCAGCTCTCCCGTAAATAAGTTTTTTACAATACTTACCTACTACTATTCTAAGGAAGGCATGTAAAAAAATATTACATAAACTATTGTTGTTGCTCGCTGGATATTCGTTCCTATTTCGCACACCAAATTTGGTAAAGTATGTTGTAACGAAAGAGACGAATATTCCTAAGATCTAAACCTATATCTTTTACCATATATTATCTTTCTTTATAAAAAAAAAAAAAAAAAAACACTACATTGTTTTAATTTCAGTCTATTCAGTTGGACTCTTCATATTGCAAAAGTTACGACATAAATTTCAAACCGATATCTTTCCTGAAAATTTCGATCAGTAGCTCATATCATGTTGCCAATAGACGGGCAACTTTTTGAAGATATTGTTGTCCGATCAAAGTTGCTGTGGACATGTTATATGACGTAGGCAACAAGTTACCCAATGGTCGTATCGAGATGCCGACATTCAAACCTGACTGATGACTGCTCTTGGAAAGGACCAGTTTTTTTCTATTCCTGTCAGATTTGCGATTACTACATTAAAATTATGATAAATAATATATTATTTCCAAAAACGTACGAGGATACTGTAAATAGATAAGCAAGTGGATTGATATAATAATAATTCGTACATTAATCTATGTTTACAATTATGTAGGTTAGTGGCACCATAGATACATGGTGGGACATTGGGATTTATGTTATGGAGGCTTTGTCATTGAAATTGTCAATACTCCTTTACAAATTATTACTAATAATATTTCATGTAATTACTGACCATAATAGTTTACAATTTTTATCCAAATGTTTTTTATATCAGGCCATACCTAATGCAAACTCAAAGTTTTAGTTTAGTTAGTGGCAGCGAAATTGTTTATTTCGCTTCAAATATAATTAAAACAATAAATTGGAGCTGTGTATGCTTACACAAAGAATCATACCAAAAGGTTAGTCTTTAGCAAGTTATTGCTTCATTTATTTCAAAATATTCCCCAAAGGGGGAATATAACGAGGTTAACTCAAATTCTATCGTCAATCAAGAGAAAAAGAACCCGTCGTTTCAGAATTGCTCGTTAAGTAAAGAAAAATCTTTTTTACGACGCACCTAACACAATTTTAATCGTCCGTTTAAGTACACTTGGCGATGTTCAAATACCGAGACCTAAGTTTTTTAATATTGCCAGTGAGTGGCATTTTTGATGGAGGAAAATTTTAAAGTTATTTTGTAAGTGACAAATGGCAAGTTTTTGTAATTTCAGTTTCTAGTGTGAGTTGCAAAAGACTACTGTATAACACCTAATCAAGTTTGTATTTTGTATAAATATATAGTTTGGAGGTAAGTTGAGAGAAGGATGTCATTTAATTTGAGAAAACAAGGCATATTATATGACATGAAGAGCAGTAGAACTCACGCCAAGTTCGTCCGGGGTAGTACTGCCACCATGCCCATTTCTGCCGCCAAGCAGTAACGCATTCATGTTACTGTGTTCCAGTTTGAAAGGTGTGGTTTCCGGTGAAATTACAGGCACATGAGACATTCCACCTACACGTCTTAGAGTTACGGGCGTATACGATGCGACTTGAGTCTTCTCATACCAAGTAGGGGAGGACCCAAGTCGCATCGATTGTTATGGGCCGAGGTTACCACTTAACACCAGGTGGGCCGTCGGCTCGTTCCGTATCTCAATCACATAAAAAAAAAACATACATTTGACAAAATACATGCTTCCAAGACATCCTAACAAATATTGTAAATGCGAAAGTGAGTTTGTTTGTATGTTTGTTGTAATGTCCACCATTATTATTATTATTATGGCAAGGTGTAGGAAAGGATGTCAATGCTATTATAGATGTTATGGAAAATTCCGGGCTTTTGCTGTTGAACACTAAATTGTCTGGTTATTGAGCTACTCCTACTCGGCACCTGACAATTGTGTCCCAAGAGAAATGTTTACTAATAAAAAATAAATAAAAAAAAACATTTACTTCAGGTAACAATGGACCCATACACACATACTTATTCAAACATACTATTCAACATAGTTATTTAATGCATGCGATTTGCCACTCTCTAATGGCCTCTAATGTATTGTGGTACACAGGACACAGGATTTTTCTTTGTGCTTGGTAACCACCACTACGGGAAGACCATTATTCTCTTCTTACCTCGTCTTACCATTTATTATGTCACTGTGTTACTTGAATTTGGAGAGTCCCATCTAAGTGAGCGAGCCGTTCTTAAATTCACCATCACGCGGAAGCTACACAGAAATTTCACAGCAAATATTACATTCCTTAAAGTGGTTAGTTTATTTACAAAACGTTCTTTGTATAGTGCAGCGCACACCTACACTTATTTACTAATAGAGGCATTTGAAGTCCACAAATATCGTGAGATTATATTTGCACGTGGGTCGGTCTACTTTAGACCTTGACATGGAAATTCCTGTTGAGTTAACAACGGCTGCTGTAACGGGTAACTTCAACAGGCCTTGGTAAGATTTAGAGATACAGTGTTATTAAAAAAGTATATAAATTAGTAAAAAAATAAAAAAATATACTATAAAATTGTGATTGTTTATACAAGTAAGTAAAGTGATATTTCATCATTGAATTTTACTTATGGGTTACCATCGACTGGCCTCACAGCTCAGTTGGTAGTAACCCTGCCTTCTGGGCTGTAGATCGTGGGTTCAATTCCAACCCAGGACAAATATTTGTGTGACGAATTTAGATGTTTGTACTGTACACAGTTGGGTGTAAATATGAATTATACATATGTATTTACAAAATAAAGTATATAAGTATTCTATCAGTTGTCTGGTTCCCATGACCAAGCTATGCTTAGCTTACTTTGGCAATATGGTAATTGGTTTATTCATCATTGGAATGGACGAGCTGAGTAAAAAAATAAGGGCATTTTTACGCAAAATTATCTTAATTATGGGGCAAATAGATGTTGTTATGAGCAGAAGACACTGTACCATTCTTTCACTCAATCGCATAAAAACAAGAATTCCAAACGCAAAAAAAAGCGTACCATTTCTAAATGGAATAAATTTCCTCTAATCGGATCCTGTTCCCTTTAATTCCCGTATCTCGTAGTGAGGTCAAGGCCTCGGGTTCAGATGCCATCCATCATCAGCCGACGGGCTAAAAGCGCTGTCAGTATCAAAGGCGATACCGTTTAGGCTCATGTTGCCAGATTAAAATACTATTCATGTGACATATAATTTTAGATCACATTTTGAGGGTAAATGTATTTGTGGAAATTTGGTAAAATTTCTTAAGAAGAAATCTTAATATTTATACATAAATTATTGAAAATATAAATAAAATATTCGTGAACATTTCACATGGTGCCATCAGCCCCACAAGCAGAGCTTGTACTAGATTAGAATACTTATATACCTTTTAAAATACGTACATATTAACAGACACGGGACAAACATCTATATTCATCGCACAAATATTTGTCCTGGAATTTGTAATGGAACCCGCGATCTGCAAAGCAGCAACAGTTATTATTGCGAGGTGCGCAAACGCAACGCTCTCCTTGAATTTATATATTTATTTGTATTTATTTACAAAAAAGTATATATGTATTCTATCAGTTGTCTGGTTCCCATAGTACAAGCTATGTTTAGTTTGGGGCTAGATGGCGCTGTGTGAATTGTCCACCAATATTATTATTATTATTATTATTATTATTAATTCTACACTTTGCATCTTCGACGTAGTTTCAACTCGATCGTGACTTGAGCCTGAGAATATAATAATATTTTTGAAGATCTTATGCAGTTCATTATTTAATATATTTAGTAGTTTCAATTATGAACATGACAAATCTTATTATTTACAACAAGTTCGTACGAAAATAATATTTCTCTTTGCGGTGACTCTTTCATTTAAGTTGAAAAAGGTGCATTTGCATTCAAAATACATCTCATTTTTTGAGAATCTCAATCTTGTTCAATAGAAGAGACAGCTTTTTTGATTTCCAATATTCCAAAACATACCGAACATAGTTTTAGTGCGTCAAACAACCCGAACAATTTGGCACTCAGTATGGCGGATTGCCAGTTGTCTGTTTTATATATGAAACATTGATTTTGCTATTATCATTGTACAGAAAAATAATGGCTGCTTTCGCAAAACATCTTGTAAGGCAACCATGTGAAGCATTCATATTCAGAAATCAAGGGGTTATATGATGTAATAGGAGCAGTAGATAGAGGTGCATGGAAATTACACTATTCCAGAAGGTACTTTTTGATGCAGTGTGATGAAAATTACATTGACTGGCCTCATAGCTCAGTTGGTGGCAGCCCTACCTTCTGCGCTGCAAGTCGTGGGTTCGATTCCCACTCAGGACAAACATTTATGTGACATTTATAACATTGATGTTTGTTCTGTGTCTGGGTGTTAATATGTATTATATTATATATTTACGAAAGAAAAGTATATAAGTATGTATATCAGTTGTCTGGTTCCCATGATACAAGCTATGCTTAGCTTACTTTGGGGCTAGATGGCGCTGTGTGAAATATGCACCAATATTTATTTATTTACATACAATGAGATCAACTGAGGTATCTAAAGGAAGTTTACAACGATCTATAGATAGCTCAACTTCAATTCACTACGAGGTGGAATGTGCCTAAAACACTGGCGGAATTTCCTCGTGGCTGGCAATGCTCAATCTGTGAGCCAGAAAAATGCCAGATCTCGGGGTCCGGAACGAAATGTTAAAGTTAATTTATACTGCAAACAACTCACGCAGTCCAATCACCAATCACTTCAAAGTCGTCTCCAATCTTGACATCAAAATATGTATAAACAGTTTCTCTACACCTTCGTTGAATAAACATATCAGCAATTAAACAAATCAAAGGTTAAACTTATGATTTGTTATTTCACTGCATGTAACGGTCAACTGTCAGTGTCAATTCTATTGGCTTAAAATAAACTTTTCATGCTGCAGTTGCTGGACTATTTTGTATTTTAGTTTAAAGCTTAAATTGTGTGTACTTTAAATGTTGCATGCTGTAGAGCGGACTGAGGAGGAGCCTATTATGAATTGTGAACTACATGTATACCCATTTTTTCAAATTTTTGACAAACAACGCAAAGTATATAAATATTGCTAATATTTAAATAAATAGTTATATATAAGTATATAAATAATGCTGTAGAAATATTGCTGCCTTTTTGTATACAATAAGTCAAATAATTATATTGAAATTTATAAATTGCAAAGATACTTATCTCCTTATATGTGGGCATAAGAAATTGTATATATTTTTAATAACTATCCGCTAATAAACTTACGAGGTAGGAGACGGGATTTTCAGAGCAACGTTGAAGCTTTTGATAAAAGACTGGTAAAACTGGGCACTTAAAAAAATCCGTTTCCTCCAAGGCCACACAAACAGGGTATCAAAAGTATGTGATTTCGTAATGTTTGCTCGCTCCTCGACACTGTTTGATGTCGTAGGTTTGATGTCAGTTGCCCAATATTTGGGGACGGTTTGATACGATGATAGGTTATTTATTTTCGTTTGTCGTCTGTGGACACGGATTGAAATAAGTTACAGTCGATAGACGTAGCGGTGGTATCGACTCCGAGGCAGAATCTGTGGTCGCGGTTCAAATCCTGGCGTGCACCAACTTATTAGCGAATACATCAAGTTTACTTGCACCATTTTTTTAGATATATATTAACACCCAGATAGAACAAATAATAAAGATTTTTCTAGATGGGAATCGAACTCACGACCTAGCGCTACAGCACAGACGCAGATTTACCAAGTAAGCGTGAAACCAGTTAAAAGTTAAGTTAATAACTCCACCAGGCACTTTTTTATGTAATAAAGTTAAGAAACGGGCACACGGTGTTAAGTGGTAATCTTTGCCCAAAACGAGCAATACGTCTTGGATCCTCCCCTACTTAGGTAAGAAAACCCCAAGTCGCATGCACCCGTAACTCTGAGACTTGAAGGCGGAGTATCTCATATACCTGTAATTTCACCGACAACCACACCTTTCATACATAACATAGTAACGCGAATGCATTACTGTTTGATAGCAAAAATGAAAATGAAATTAAATTGATAGCAAAAATGGTGGCAGTACTTCCCCGGCCGAACTTGGCGTAAGTTCTACTGATCAGTTGAGTTATCTATAGATCGGGGGAAAATATTTTTAGATGCATATCGTGTACATAAATTTGTTTAAAAATTCCATTGATTTACTAAAATATTTCTACTAATTCATTACTAACAGAATATCAGTTTCCTCTCAGAAATAAATGGAGCATTCACGTATCAAACAATATATTAAACGAGTCTCATATTGTTATGACACACGCGACACCATTTCTTGTTAGACACATTCAACTAATGTGCAAAAAGTGAACGATAAATCTTCCAGCTTTTCAAACCACTGGCGGTTTTGTATGCACAAGTTGTGAGACCGTTGAATATAGATGATAATGGATGGTGGGCAAAACGAAGTTTTGGTTGCGCCCGACGTAAATAGATTGGTTTTTACGTCGAAGCTGTCAGTTTGAGTGGCGTGATCAAATTGTTTTCCGTATTGGATGGAAAACGGTAATTAATATCGTGATGGTGTTGGGAGGATGGCTGTCGTCTTGTCATCTGGTGGAAGTTTTAAGGGATTTTCAACAGGTTTTTAGATGCGGCTCTTTTTCACGGAAATGTCACTGGTTTCACATCTGTTAACGGAATAATCAAAGGAACGCGCGTAGCGAGCATTGTGGCTCAGTGGTTTCTGGTTCAAATCCAAACGTGCACCAAAGAGCTTTTCGGTTTGAAAAATAAACTCCTCATGCTGAAGAAAAAAATCGCAAAAAAAGTTGTTTTTTTATGTGAAACAGTTACGGAACTTGCCAACGGTCCACCTGGTGTTAAGTGGTAACCTCTGCCCATAACAACCGATGCAACTTAGGTCTCCCCCACTACGTACGACAAGACCCAAGTATCATCGTATGCGCCCGTAACTCTGAGACGTGTAGGTGGAATGTCTCATGTGCCTGTAATTTCATCGGTAACCATACCTTTCAAACTGAAATACAGTAACACGAAAGCATTACTGCTTGGTGGCAGAAATGGGTACGATTTTTCATTTCACTGGTTCGAAAGAGTATATAAATAAATAAATAAAATAAATTAATGTATACTGGTGGACATTTCACACAGCGCCATCTAGCCGTAAAGTAAGCTAAGCATAGCTTGTACTATAGGAACCAGACAACTGATATACTTTTTTGTAATAATAATATATATTAACACTCAGACACGAAACAAACATCTATGTTTGTCTTACAAATATTTGTCCTGGGCGGGAATCGAACCCACGACCTACAGCTCAGAAGGCAGGATTACTACCAACTGAGCTGTGAGGCCAGTCATATACAGTACCTTAAAGTTGAATAAGTCCGTATATTTTGATAGTTAAGCCTCATCCAAATCTTGACACGGGTCGGCTCCATACGCAAATAGAGTTAACCTGATCCCATAAGGAAAGAGGGTCCGAAACGTAGACCAATCCTGTTGTGGATTTCCTCGCAAAGGATTACTTTATACTGAAAGTTGGCGAGGACGTAGGTTTTGGGGTAAACAAATAAATAAAAATATTGGTGGACATTTCTGTCAGCGCCATCTAGCCCTAAACTAAACATGAGTTTATACTATGGGTACCAGAGAACTGATGGATACTTATATACTTTATAGTTATATATAAGTATTATATCAGTTGTCTGGTTCTCATGATACAAGCTATGCTTAGCTTATTTTGGAACTAGATAGCGCTGAGTCAAATGGCCACCAAAAAAAAACTTAGGTCAAAAGTACGGAAAGACCCCTCCAAATAGAAACACAGGAATAAGAGTGCAATATCTCTCGGCGGCAGAAATTGCAGTGCCCGGAAGAAAATTCAAGTAGTTGTAGTTATTTCAATGGATACAAATATATTGTTATTTTCATTAAAAATCTCCTCTGAATATCAATCCCGGATAAAAACACTGCGATCAATCTACTACTAACTAGCAACTGCATCTGTCTTCGGTCGTTACACGGAAATGCAGATACTGAGAAACTAATAAATTTGTACATGAATAGAATTTGAATGAGAGACAGTAGATTTGTTTCGCTGTGGAAGCGAGACGGTGCTATTTCTCGCTTGTTACAATCCTTTATTTTTGACTGGCCTCACAACTCTGTGGGTAGTAGGCAACTCGCCTCCTGTGATGCAGGTCGTGGGTTTGATTTCCACAGGATAAACATTTGTGTTACGGATAAGTTTATTCCGTGTCTGTCTTAAGACAATCGCTGAGTACCTTAGCGTCACCTTGGGCTCACTGGATGTATGGATCTTAGCATGTTACGTCATCAAAGAAGATAAGTAACGGATATTTCGCAGAATAACGTCGGGGCCCGGACTCCGGAATTGCTTTTTAACGATGAACTGACAGGTCTGACTGCTCTGTAGGTCGTGGGTTCTATTCCCACCCAGGACAAATATTTGTGTGACGAATATAGATGGTTGTTCTGTGTTTGGATGTTAATATGTATTATATGTATGTATTTATAAAATAAAAGTATATCTGTATTCTATCAGTTGTCTGGTTCCCATGCTACAAGCTATGCTTAGTTAGACGGCGTAGACTGAATTGACAAACAAAAAAATATGTTAGAAAAATGTAAAACAAAACATTGCTTTAAAACGGTCTTGAAACTATTGTTTATGGGAAATATGATGTCATTACCACGGAAATGCATCTTAATACATTTGAGAGATAATTGAAATAGACAACAGATTATTTAACAAGGAAAACAAGTTTGTGTTGAAAAATCTATTCAAAACAAGCTTTTGGGGAAAAGTAAGGAGCGTGTAATTATACATTCCCCTCTTTCTCTTTGGGTTTTAGCATATTTTTATGCTCACAAAGGAGATTGGGGTATCGAATTATATGAGAGGACTATGCTAATGACAGACTTTCTAACCCGTAATTGGTCATTTATTTATTTAATTTAATCGGAAAGGTGTTTAGGCCAATTATACCAATTAATGCATAATAAATCCATTAAAAGTTAAGTTACTTATTAAAATAATCACATTGAAATAAAATAATGACAATATCCACAATTATCTAACAAAATAGAACATAATAAATAAATAATTTTAATTTTGATCTGCTAACGAACTTATTTTTTTTATTTTATTTTTTTTCAACAGAATCTACAGCTCTTAAATCTAGGTATCTATTCACTTAAAATTACTCTTAAAGCCAATAACATTTTATTATAAAATAATACTTGAAAATAAGTGTTTGTGTGTTTGTATGTGTTTTGCCATTAATAAGGGACCACTGAAACTAAAACTTCTTCATTATGTTTGATCCGGTTGAACCAAATACCTCGCATTGGTGTTTGTACATTATGTAACGGTGTTTGTACTACCCGTTACCACGCTTCAAACTCATTGATACTAAACTAATATACGTAGTGACGTAATGCTACCATTGCCCTAGTACTGTCTACTACACTGTCTTACTGTCACATTAAATAAATAGTCCGATAGACACACACCTGCGTCAGTCCCTCCTATCTCTCTGCGCTATTTAATCAAACGCCTCCTATGATTTACACATATAGTCCCGGAGACAATGGTAATGGGTAGTACCCTATAATGTTTGGTACCACATAACATTACCATTCCGTATCTTATCTTAATTGCAGAGGAAAAGTTCAAAAATGAGTATGAGTGCTAAAATTATATTTTAGACGAAATTGTGAGTAAATTACAGGTAGATTTCAGTACATGAGATGCTTTACCTTCAGGTCTCAGAGACTTGGGTCTCTCTATACCTAAGTGGGGGAGCACCTATGTCGTGGGCAAATTTTAGCGTATAGAATTAGAAAAAACGCACTTTGTAATATTTCCTGTCAAATTTTAATAAATGCTTAGAATTTTTATAAATCGCTACACTCGCAACAGTTTTTCACTGTAACTCTATAATGGGGATAAAATAACCCCTTGCGGGTTGCACTTTCACAATTCCTTTCTTCTTTAGGAGGCTATGTCTATTAATTTCCCCTTAAACTTTCAAAATATCTGAAATCAGTTTAGGCTGTGCTTTTCTGACAACAATCAGGACATCTAATTTTAAATATATAAACAGACAAACAAAAGTTATTCATTTAGATTACAATGTTGTCGCTATGATGAATGGAGAACTCTTTTGTTATGTTTAAAAACCTGTATTAGAAGAGATATTTCTGTGGTTTTAAGCTTTGAAATATGGATATTGATTTAAATTAATACACAAGTAGGAAAACATAATAAAAATAAACATATAGCATGAGTGCAAGTTTAAATTATTTTCACTACATTCAGTACATTTGACTTAAAACTATAAAAACTATAAATATATGTTGATTATGAGGTAAGAAACCGGTCACTAGCTCCTGTTATATAGTGCGTGGATGTCAGCGCAGACACAGAGGCGGCAGGTGGCGGCGCGGCGCGGGCGCGGGCCGCAGCGATGTCACACTTCTACATCATTTATTATATCTGCGATAAAATAACGGAGGTCATGTCGGGTATAAAATGATAATAAATCAATAAATATTGGTGGACATTCCACACAGCGCCATCTAGCCCTAAAGTAATCTAAGCATAGCTTGTATCATGGACACCAGACAACTGATATAATACTTATGTACTTTTTTGTAAATACATACTTGAAATATATATCAGTACCCAGACGCAGATAAAATCTATGTTCGTCACATAAATGTTTGTCCTGGGTGGGAATCAAACCACTGTGGGTTGTGGGTTCGATTCAGACCCAGGACAAATATTTGTGTGACGAATATAGATGTTTGTTCTGTATCTGGGTGTTAATGTGTATTATATGAATGTATTTATATAAAAAAAGTATATACGTTTATAACAGTTGTCTGGTACCCATGATACGAGCTATGCTTAGCTTACTTTGGGTCTAGACGGCGCTGTGTGAAGTGTCCAAAAAAATATATACTTTTTGACGTTTCAAAGTCAAGGAAATAAAGATTTTTGACTTTTACTTTTACATCTTCAAATCCGGTTTGGGTACCCCAAAAAAAAACCCATTCATTCTCCCTTCGTCGCCTATTTTAAATGCAACGTTTGTACATTTGTTTTTCCGAATCCAAAGGCTGGCGATGGGCAAAGATTTACGAGGGAGTAATGTAATAGGCATTTGACTATCATGAAAGTCGTAATGTTTACTCAACCGCGCATGTTTAGTTTTAATATGACAGTAAAAATGATTTACATACACTAGCCTAGATTTTGTTTCCTTCCCTTGTTTATGGTAACTTTATGACCATCACGGCTTTGAACCACTTTCAGTCGTAAACTGAAGTGTTTGTCTATTATACGGAATGTTATGATTTCGTGATAGTAAAAAAAAAATTGGAGCGGCATTTTAGTGCATTTCACTTTTGGATAACAGATGTGTTAATTTAAACGGGCAACAATTGCTGTTTAAACTTTCGATTTACGATTTTATAAATAGTTTTAAATAAATAAAGTCTTTGTTTAACTTTGAAATTTTCTTATGAGTCAGTTCAGTTTTTGAATTCAGTCGTCGAACAATGGAAATCCTCAAAAAAAAAAACTTACTTACTTATTTGTGGAGAAACTAGTTCAATTCTCTCGCTACCTCAAGCAGCATTTATTTATTTACTTATTAATTATGGTCGAGGAGCTTTCGTTGATATGACAACTTTATACAGCGTTTTAAAGAATAATCTTTTATTGTTTTTTAGCACTGTTTAAGCACTGTTTTGGTTGTTCGTAGTTAGCTGTCGAGTTTGTTATGAAAAGCATTCACAAATGTAGCAGGCACGATGTTATCCGGTAGCAGATTACAATTTTGAACTGCTGCCAAGGAAGTGAAGTGCAGCGAGAGTTTTTGCATGGTCGCGCTCTAGTCTGAGGTGAGGGCCAGAAGATGGTCTTGGTCTATACAGCGTATAGCAACAACCATATAACTCGGGTCCTCTTTATGAAACAATAAGTAGATTCAAGTCAGATCTACTAAACCCGTCTCTAGACTCAAAGATGGAGCGTCTCATGCGCGTTTATTTTAGCTGGCGCCCTTCAAACTGAAATACACGAATTCAATATTTGGCTGCAGGAAAACGCATGGTAGGTACATCCCTGACAACATACCTGAACGAAAATTTAATTCTACCGTTACAAGATAAAAGAAAATAAATTTATTCCCTACTAAAAGTCCATGGATGATCAAATTCAATATTTGTCGCTAAAACATAGAAGTTTCCGATGCACAACTTTTAAGAGTCTTATCTTAAAACACGGATTTTAACGGGATCTTCCCAAAGTTTGGGAAGTTGGAACGTATTGGCACAGCATTGGTATGACACATATATCATTTGCTCTAAATGTAACATACTGTTATAAAGCGCAAACATTTGTTTGGCTGTTTGACTCAGGGTGTAATAGGAACTACTCAACCGATTCTAAAGAAACTTACAGATTAAACATTATTCTTTAGTTAATTAGCTTTTATATTTTATTTCAACAATTTGTTACAAGTTTACATGAGTGTGAAGTGAGCGAGGGCAGAAGCTAGAATTTTTGTTTTAATTTGTATTTTTCTGATAATTAGTAAAAAGCAAAAAAAATGGTTTTTAAGGCTTAAATATTTTGGTCCAAATCATTAAAAAATGACCAAAAAACGACAATATCTTAGGGGAATATGTTCGTAATTAGCAACAAACAGAATTCGTAGATGTAGTAGGTAACCAAGTTTGGTAAGGCCGCCCATTGTTATTCCGCATTTAGTGTACACATAAAATTGTTTTATTTTATAAGTATTCATTTGTGGTTTGGCAATAAAGAGTTTTTGTATTGTATTGTATTGTAACCAAAATGATAACTTTAACTCCAAATTTTTGTTTGGAGCGATTCGAATTCGAATACGAAGTACTAAGTACTACACAATTTAAAAGAAATCAATTAATCAATTTTTAACTTAAATTATATTTAGTTAAAACTTAAATTCCAATATGAAATTTCCACGCGATAATTAATTAGGTAATTTAAACTATCTACTTATCGTCTGATGCTGCTTTTAGATAACTCAATTGGTTCTTTAGTATTTTATTAATATCACATACATAATGCTTTTGCGATTTATTTTAAGTACTTAACTAATTTATTATAATAACAGGAACACAGGCGCCAAGTGATAGCATAATCAGCAACGCGCGTGATTCAGACCAATCACCACCGTGAATCATCCAATATTAATGCAACGAATGTAATATTTATTAATTTAACTAGCTGCGCCCCGCGGTGTTACCCGCGGTGAATAAGTAATCCCACGGGAACATTGCACTTTTCCGGGATCAAAGCAGCCTATGCCTACACAGCGCCATCTAGCCCCAAAGTAAGTCAAAGTCAAAAACTTTATTTCCATAGAATTCATAAAGAAATGGTTTGGAAACGTCAATATTCAAAACGACGTCAATAAGGTCACGCGTACTTATCGATATAATGCCTGTTCAAACCCTATACGACCCTCCATGGGGAAGAAGAGCTAAGCATAGCTTGTATCATGGGAACCAGACAACTGATATAATACTTATATACTTTTTTTAGCTCCCTTTAAGAATCACCTGCCATATCCTACTAATATTATAAACGTGAAAGTTTGTATGTATGGATGTTTGTTACTCTTTCACGCGCAAACGGCTGCATGGATTAAGATGAAATTTGGTACCAAGATAGCTTATATCCTGGATTAACACATAGGCTACTTTTATCCCAGAAAAGTGCAGTGTTCCCGTGGGATCACTTATTCAGCGCAGGTAGCACCGCGGGGCGTAACTAGTAACCAATAAACCTGTACATATGAGTGCTATATGCGTTTTGTTTTTACTCCTTTAGCTAAGTAAGTGTTTGTTTCTAGTCTGCGGGATGATGGATGCGTAATTTATACGGCGTTTAGACGAACACAAACACGGTATGATCGATTGTTATTAATTGGTCTGCGAGTAGTTTATTCTCATTCAGCGATTCCTTGCTTTATTTACATTGTATTTTTAATAAAATATTGCTTATCTAATTTACAAGGTGAAAATTTCTTTTTATTTTTGCATTTCACTCAGCACCGTTTAATTTTAGCTGAGTTATCTTGCTAACCGTAAAGCTAAATATATTGATTAGGGTATGTCTTCTCATACCACGCTATGTCTGTCACAATTTTTTGAATAGATGCGTTACTAAATTGGCCGAGATGGTGAGTTTATAATAATAAATAAATAATAAATATTGATGCACATTTGGCATAGCGCCATCTAGCCAAAAATTAGCTAAGCATACCTTGTGTCATGAGAACCAGACAACTGATATAATACTTATATTATTTTTTGCAAAACATGCTTAAAATGCATATTAACAACCAGACACAGAACAAACATCTATGCTCATCACACAAATGTTTGCCTAGGGTAATTGAACCCACGACTTACAGCGCAGAACGCAGGGTTACTATTGAGCTGTTAGATATACATGTGAAGTGGCCCGTCTTTTCGCGGAGATAACTTCAGTGTGATTTTAATCACGTCGCAGCCATAAAGGTAGTGCCCAAACCACGAGCAAATAATTGAAATATTATTTGCTTTTTTATCTTACCTCAATTGTGTAAAACTTAATATTTTAACAGAATATTTAGCTTTAGGTACCGAAACACCTATATAAACGAATGGCTACCTGTGTCTAAATACATGTGTCTAATAAACAGGAAGAAAATCTGTAGAAATAGTTTTTGCCGTTTAACTAGCCACAACGCAAATTCACATTAAAAAAAACTTTTCACTTCTGTGGATTCATTTGGATGAATCGTCTTTCTTTGTACTTATACCTATATACTAAATTACTACATATGTACTTACTTACTTTTTATATAATATATGAACATTAAGTCTGTCTATGGACGATGCAAACAGAATACTATCTCGTTAAAATGGAACTCGGTGTTTGCACGGTGTTGCTTGAGTCAATATTCTCTGAACCAGATTCATATTCAACTGATTTCTAGAAACAGTGTGGAATATCTATATAAATATTTTGATCTATTTACAAGTAATTAATATGGTGACGTAAAGAAGTAAAATTTTTTTTTTTTTGTTTGGTTGTAGTTTGTGTGAAGTTAAAGATTGAGATGAGAGCGGTTCAGACTACCGGGTTTCAATCTGGAGGTCGCCGGTTCAAACCCAAACATGGAACAAAGAGTTTCGTCCCTCGAAAAATGTATAATACCACGTTCTAAAAATGGCGAAGAAAAGTTCTTGAGGTAACCGATATGTCCTAGAACTAAAAATTCGAAGAAATGTGTAAAGGCTACTCCAATGCTTTATCCACACTCATTCTCGAGAAAAAGTGATACGAGTTGAAGCAGTAGTTCCAAATCTGTTGTGTGCGCATGCCATAGTATTTAGTATAATTAGTACATTTAGTATAAGTAGGTATACAGTAAGGATGGTAAAAAAAAAGTAGTCAAACGCAATCACTAAGTGGTAAAGGAAGTAATTAATTTGAAGAAAGATTGTGTGGAATTCCTAAAACAGACTTCATTTTTTTCCCTTAAGGAATCATGAGGAAAAGAGAACACGAGGTAAAATAATAATATTAAATGTAAATTTCAGTGGAACACTGACTCAATGAATGACCTACATTGTAGTGATCTACGATCTCATTCACACGCACTTAATCCTGAACTATAACTGCATACAAATCAAAATATCACAATGATTCATATCATGCCACGTTAGAGATGCGTCATCGTAGCAGAACGCTGCTTACGTTTAAAATACATACAAACATACAATTTTCAAAATACAGAATGTGGTTGCTGATGAAATTACATGTAAATGAGACATACCACCGTCTTATAGTAATGGGCACATACGGTGTGACTTGGTCTTGCCGTACCTAAGTCGGGGAGGGCTCATTTCGTATAGCTGGCATGGTTAGAGGTTATCCTTTAAAATCAGGCGGGCCATCTGCTCGTTCCAAAACTTAATCACATAAAAAAGGGGGGCCTTTGTTTTAAGCTTTTTTATTTGGTAAGGGGGAAATAGACTATTGCTATTGGGTTTAATAAAATAAAATATCTTACTAATACCATGGATTTTTGATTGCATCTATTAATAACGCACATCTTAGCAATAACTACGCGTGACCTTGTATTTTAAATTAATTGACGTTTCCACGTCGGGTTATAAGAATACAAGAGAAATATTAATTTGTAAACTGAAAGTCCATCGCCGCCATATTTGTTTTTTATTTGTTACCAAAACATTTACTTACGTTTATGAAACATAACGATTACTATATTAAGAGCAGTAGAACTCTCACCAAGTTCGTCCGGGGAAGTACTGCCACCATGCCCATTTCTGGCGCCAAGCAGTAACGCGTTCGCGTTACTGTGTTTCGGTTTGAAAGGTGTGGTTGCCGGTGAAATTACAGGCACAAGAGACATTCCACCTACACGTCTCAGAGTTACGGGCGCATACGATGCGACTTGGGTCTTGTCGTACCTAGTAAGGGAGGACCCAAGTCGCATCGGTTGTTATGGGCAGAGGTTACTACTTAACACCAGGTGGGCCGTCGGCTCGTTCCGTAAATGTATCACATAAGAAAAAAAATAAAAAGACGTGTGGCACTCGGAGACTGCCGCGGTAAAGCTATTGCGCGTGATATTTCAAAAAGTCATTAAAAGTTCTGGTATTTATCGATAGATGGAAAAACTAAAAAGTATCACCGCTGTGCCGGTCGGAGTGGGGGGTGTTAGGTTTTTTTCGTTACGGAATTTCTGGATTCGGTCTCCACGCTCAAGGCCCGCGATAGAAGCTATGCAATAGCTTAAAAATATCATCGTAGACGCAACTGAAAGTGTTATTATCCGTTCATGCATGATACATGCTCGTAGCGCGGCCGTCGAAGACATTGATCCGTTTAAGATTGCTACACCGCACCGGCCGCGGCCGTCATCTGTGATGGATTGCATCGCTCGCCACTGCCATCGCTACGCCGTAGGTCATCTACGTAATTGATGATTTGTTTACTATTTTATAAATATTTTATGGCCTATATATACAAAAATAGATGCATAGTTTATAGCTCAATATTTTTGATTGGATATTTTACTAACATCATGAGAGCGTGGTGGTCTAGCGGTACTGACCCCCGAGTTTCAATCCGGAGGTCGCCGGTTCAAATCCCGACGTGCACCTATGAGTTTTTCGATTGAAAGATTTATGTGCGCAATACCACGTTCTCAAAACGGTGAAGGAAAACATCGTGAGGAAACCGACATGTCCTAGAACTAAAAATTCGAAGACATGTGTCGAGTGCACGAAAGGAGCCTCTTTGAGGCGCACTTACAATCCTTTCACCACACTGGTTCGACAGAACCGGTGACTCGAAGAAGAAGAAGACTAACATCATAAACATTGTATATTTTTTTTCATTCAAGAAGACTGAATATCTATAAATTACATGTGTTTTGTGTCAGTACGCTTTTAACGGTTCTTCTAGTGTTTTCACTGCAGGAACATACTCTAAATAAGCGAGAGTGATGAGGCTATAATAAACTATGGATGTCCTATTCAGATTGAAAAATATTTAATTCAAAAATAGACTTTTATTAATATATATTTATATTAGAAGGGCACTGAGGTATGCAATCTTTAGATGCTATATGACTCAAAAAGCTCACATGCAATTCACACTCGAATTTTTGGTATAGCACATATAATTTTCCTTCGCCCTTTCAAAGATCGTTGATTAGCACACATAAGTTTTACAAAGTAAAACAATGGCGCACGTTAGGATTCGAACCAGTGACCTCCGGATCCAAACCCGGGGTCTGTACCACTGGGCCATCACGCTCCGGTTCAATACATTAAGGTGACATTACATTTCAAAAATAAATTAATCATGCCGAGTGGATAAAATATTGTACAGGAAATTCCTATGTGAAACAAAAACAGGCTGGCAAATCTATTCTTCTAATCTTTTTTCTAAACTACTCCCGAACAAGAGAGTCATACAAGATTCATTCTCGATTCTGCTTTACCACCTTGCCTGTTAGACGAATGGGAAATTGGTCTACAGCGAGAGAATTTTCCCTCTCGTCAGTAGCCGCGCGATCGGCGCCGAAAGAACACGTCTGGTAACGTCACGTCAGAAGTGACCGCGAACTTTTTACGCAACATTAGTAGCGCGAGTGTGCGAAATTGTGATCAGTGGAAAGTGTATATTTCTGTGTATGTCACGGCCCTAATTTTAAATGCCGGTAAGTGTTTATTTTTCCTGTAATTTTAATGCTTTAGGAATATTTTTAATGTGATTAATGGATGTCGCTCTGCTGAACGACACACAAAAAACATCCTGTAATACCTTTTTCAGTATTTTATTTAATCATAAATGTAAAATAGATCTAAGTACTCATATTGTTACAAGGATCGTGCTCACGGCAAAATAAGGAAGCCCTCCATTAGGGGTTCTTGCTGTTCTTCTCCATGGAGGGTGGGATAGGGTTTGAACAGGCGTCAAACTTAGCGATAAATACGCGTGACCTTATGTTTTGAATATTATTGAAGTTTCCAAGCCATTACTTTATGAATTCTATGGAAATAAAGTTTTTGATTTTGACTTTGACTTTGACTTTGATGATCAAAGGAAATGTGTGTGGATTGTTGGATATGTGTTTAATTTGATTTTGTTATTTATTGAATGGGACGCAAATTCGCGATTATGTTCTTGGTGACATTTTCAGTGCGTGATCTTTCTTCGGTTTTGATTTATGATTACGAAACCGTACAATAATAAAAAATGTAATGAGAAACACTTTGTATACATTCGAATTTTATGTGTATTAATGTACTAGGAAGCCAAAAATTTGTACATTTTAATATGACTTGTTTTTAATTATTTCTCGAACTTTAAAATTGTGGGTTACTGGGCAAATCAAGGCAAAACTATTACTAATCTTATTTCACACGAGTGCAATACTTGACTTTATGATGCGGGTTTAAAAAACAGCTAGGACCGGTTAGATATCTAAATATGATTGTAAAACCCTATTTACGGTGTTAAAATATTTTTTGTTCAGCTAAATTATAAATGAATAAATTGATCGTAGATTTTTTTTATTGCAATAGTTAAAGTTTTTATGGTTTATACCTAACCAGAGAATAGTTTATTATGTTTTAACTCGTAAATAATCAAGTTTACAATTAGGTCTAGACAGACGAGTATCTGAGTCTCTGCCCTTTTAAGACGTTGCAAATTTGTTTGGGGCTCCTCTAAACTTAATCAGTTAATTTACATTGAAATAGCATTTTTTTAGATTTTATGTTTTCAAAGTATCCGTGATGAGCTATTCATGTACATAGAGACATATATAATATATACATTTATTTACTCAAGAGTAACCTTTAGTTTGATTGAGGGTAACTTTTTTTCTCTTTTATATAGATTATTCAAATTGATTTAAAATAAGACAGAGTTTTTATGTAGACCATAACTTTGGGAAAATGTAAATTAAAAGTGAGAGAACAGATTAACAGTTTGTTTTGTCGGCCATTTATCTTCTGTGACTGAGTGATTTAAATTAATTGCGAAGACAAAATATTTCATTATTCAATCCATTTTCGACTTATTTATAATGATTCTATTATGTGAAGTTATGCTTATTTATTTTCTTAGGCTTTCTATAGATTTACATAATCATTGTGAATCGTTTAAATAGAAATATGGGTTTTCTTTAATATTCATAACAATAATAAGAAATGTTTGATCATAAAACCCATACAACCTACCAACCCACCAACCTACGTTAATTAATATTATTAACACGACCTAGTTGTGGTATTATTGTTATATTTTATTTTATATTGTATATATATGTTTTCCCTTATATCCAGAAAGAAAAGTACCGAAAAACAGCGCAATTATATGTCAACTTTGTAATAAAATTGACAATGGAAATGCCCCAAATCTAGTTCTGAGAATAAACACAAGTGTTGATTCGTAGAAAGTCCAAGAACTAATATCGTGTTATATTCTTCTCAGTGGGTTAATGATGGCACCAATCAGAATCTGCCGCCCGTGGTGGCCCCTATTCTCGCATTTCGACACTAGTGGCCATTTGACAGGCCTCACAGCTCAGTTGGTATTATCCCTAAACCAGGGAACTTGTGTCACATGCTCAAACTTTACCACTTCGCACACATAGACAGTCAAAATAAAAACGAATTTCACACAAAAACGGGACTCAAATTATAGACCACATGTCTATAGTTTTGGATAGTCTGAATAATTCCAAGGCAAAGTTAGATCCTAGCTCAGTAACACTTGACAAGGGTATCGTTTGAGAGGTCATATAAAGGCAGACTGGGTTGTGGCGATAATTAAATATTTTAATTTAAACTATTCTGAGGTCAAATAAACCTCAGATTGGACTAAACTATTTACAGGGAGCTGTTTAAAAACTTGTAAAATATATTAAATTCTTGAAATACTCAGTGTCCGAATGAATCTAAGTCGAATGAGAAACTATAAAATATGAGTCTTTCTTAAGTTCTAACTTCACTGTCAAAATGATTGAGAGGTGTATAATGTTATAAACATGCTAGTATGATATATTTATATCATAACAGCAGAACACGGCAGAATTTTTTCTGGCAAAAATATTTGCCTCTATATCCTATAAAAACCTACTTCATGTAAAAACTTAGATGTGTGTATTTTGCTTGGTGGTTGGTGAAATGGTAAGGAATTTATGAACTTTAATATATAAGATGGCATTTTATGAAGTTAATAATAATAATAATAATAATATTGGCGGACATTTACACAGCGCCATCTAGCCCCAAACTAAGCATAGCTTGTACCATGGGAACCAGATGACTGATAGAATACATATATACTTTATTTTTTAATACATACATATAATACATATTAACATAACACCCAGATACAGAACAAACATCTATATTCGTTACAAATGTTTGTCCTGGGTGGGAATCGAACCCACGAACTGCAGCGCAGAAGGCAGACTTACTACCAACTGAGCTGTGAGGCCTGTCTTATCAATATAAGTATATAATATTCCCTCAAATAGTGGCGGTACACCCAAACCATAAGCCTGTATTCAATGTAACAATTATTAGTTTAAATTTCATATTAATGATTTTAAGGGGGACTTTTCCTTTGATGTTTTACGGTACGCGCCTGGCGTTCGTCTCCAAAAGCTCTATGTATAAAGTAAATTCCATGGATGTATAATTCCGCAATAACCTTGAATTAACGGTAAAATTTCGTTATTACAACGAATGCTTTTGGTTTGTGTGTAACACAGCACGAGGCAAACATTGATTTCGCTCAGCACTTTGCTGGGTAAACACTTATGTGTACACCCAGCGCTGGTTTTCAGCAGAAACCATAATAATTGTGTCACATTACAACCCTCTAGTTCATTTATAGTGCAACCCACAGTAACATGGGGCCCGTCGTAGTACTTTCTACCCAATCGTGGAAAATGGCGTGACAGTATTTATGTTATAATCTCACATAGACTCATCTCATATCTCGTTTTCCCCAATATATCAGTAATGTTCCGGCAGGTCACAATGTCATCAGGGGGGCCATGTGTCTGTCCCATAAACACTCGGACCCCAATATGTGTCTTCATTATATGAGGAGACGAAATGCGACCTTAGGGTGACCATGATTAGATACGCTAGAACTGATTTATTTATTTATTTAATTTCTTTATTTGCGGAAGACCACATAAAACATAATAATCCAAACTTAATGAAAAACATAAGGCTAATAACAGGTCTTGACAACTGATAGTACAATATAGTACATATAAATCAAAATAAACTAAAATTAAATAAAGGTACTGAGTTGTAGCGTTCTTAGTTATGCCGCTGAGGAACAGCGGCGTATCATTCTCGACGCGCAAGAATAGCAGTAGAACATACGCCAAGTTTTTTGTTTATCGATGCAATTATGGAACGAGCCGAAGGCCCACCTTGTGTTAAGTGGTAACCTCTGCCCATACCAACCGATAAGACTTGGGTCCTCCCCTACTAGGTACAACAAAACACAAGTCGCATCGTATACGCCCGTTACTCAGACGTGTAGGTGGAATGTCTCATGTGTCTGTAATTTGACCCGCAACCACACTTTTCAAACCGGAACACAGGAACGCGGACGCGTTACTGCTTGGCGGTAGAAATGGGTATGGTAGCAGTACTGTCCGTTTTAGTATTTAAGTGTACTTACCCACAAAATGTTACCAGTTCTAGTCGACCGCGGTGATAACAGCTATATTAACCGTTACCTGTTCACACATGGTAAGTAAGTGTTAAATTTGTTTGGACTCATGATCTAGATACCAATTTGTAGTCGATTTCTTTACCTTTTGAAAATGACTCGGTTTTTTGGGGACAAATCAAAATATTTTTTTTTACAATTTTTGGTTTGAAAGGTGTAGTTGCCGGTGATATTATAGGCACATGGGACATAACAACTTCACGATTCTGGGTCGTCGCATACAATGCTGCTTCGGTCTTATCGTACTTAAATAAGTTAGGACAGAAGTTTTATCGCTTGTTATGGGCAGAGGTTACCACTTCATAACCGGGTGAGTCATCTGCTCGTTCCGTAAGGTTGTCAAATAAATATATATTTGTCTTTGTCAAGCTATAACTCCCTATCAACTAACTCAAGTAGAAAGAAAAAAAAATATAATTGTGTTTGAAAATCTTTCACTTAATTAATTATGCTTGCAGAGACAATCAATCCGGGGAAGTAATATCACCACACCTGTTTCTAACGCCAAACAGTAAATCATTCTTGTTACTGTTTCGGTTTGAAAGGTGTGGAGATTAATATAACTGGCAAATGAGGCAATCTGCACGTTCATTCGATGACACATTCAACTTGGGTCTTCCCATACCTAAGGGATGATTATGGACTGAGCTTAATGCATCAGGTCAATGAGCTTTGCACATTCCGTATCATAGTAAACTGATTGTTTATTACACTTTTTGTTTGATTGTTTATACACTTATGAACAAATTAATGTGTGTGTAAATTAATTTGTTCATAAGTGCCGAGGGTAACCCGTAAGGAATCAGTTTTGGATAAGCACGAACAAATATGTCTGAACATAATATATCTGAGTTAATAAATGTTTAGAATGACAGGTCTCACAGCTCAGTTGGTAGTAACTATGCCTTCTGCGATGTAGGTTGTGGGTTCGATTCCCACCCAGGACTAACATTTGTGTGACAAATATAGATGTTTGTTCTGTTTAGGGTGTTAAAATGTATTATATGTATGTATTTACAAAAAAAAAGGGTAAATGTAATATCAGTTGTCTGGTTCCCATCGTACAAGTTATGCTTAGTTTGCGCTGTGTGAATTGTCCACCAATATTATTATTATTATAAGAAAAGAGTCAAACAAAAATCTAGCCGTGTTTTGGCCGTAAGTTGTCTCCGGGCGATCACCTCACCTTGAATTAAACTTTCCCCAATGAAGTAGCATCTGGAACGTCGCCAAAAAATAGTAGGAATTATTTATTCAGACAGATCGGATGTTGTTAAATTGATATATAGAGCCCACAATCACGTGGGCAGACATTTATAGGTTAGTTTTTGATTTAATATTTAGTAAAGTTTACTAAACACATGTGATTTAAAGTTTAATATTAGTAATATGTTATTGTTCTAGCGTTCTTGTGATTTTATAACTGCTGGTTGTGAAATTGTAGTAAGCAATGGTGTTAATTTATGCTGTTTTTATAACTTTTTGTATACAATATTGTTCGTTTCTGCCGCGGTAGTAATAATAGGTGAAGTCGTAGTATGCTTTTCATTCAATATGTGGGCCATAGTGAATATTCCTATTTTTGAATGATGAATGATTGATGTTTGTTACTCTTTCACGCTCAAACGGCTGAATGGATTTGGATGAAATTTGGTACCAACATACTATAAGAGCAGTAGAACTCTCGCCAAGTTCGTCCGGGGAAGTACTGCCACCATGCCCTTTTCTGCCGCCAAGCAGTAACGCATCCGCGTTACTGTGTTCCGGTTTGAAAGGTGTGGTTGCCGGTGAAATTACAGGCACATGAGACATTCCACCTACACGTCTCACATTTACGGGCGCATACGATGCGACTTGGGTCTTGTCATACCTAGTATGGGAGGACCCAAGTCGCATCGGCTGTTATGGGCAGGGGTTACCACTTAACACCAGGTGGGCCGTCGGCTCGTTCCGTAAATGTATTACATAAAAAAAAAAAAAAAAAAAAAAAAAAAAAAACCTTATATCCTGGATTAACACATAGGCTACTTTGATCCCCGAAAAATAGAGTGTTCCCGTGGGATTACTTATTCACCGCGGGTAACACCGCGGGGCGCAGCTAGTATGTTATAAAACTAAGTGAATATTTGCATACCATATTCGGGGAATATGAGAACTTGCCATATTTTATGTGACCATGATGGACCACATTGAAGTAAATGATTTGATTTGTGGCATATAATTTCTGTGTGAAATGTCCATAAACCCAAAACGCATGGTCACAATAGCGTCGGTAATAACCGGACGTGTCGATGTGGTAACTTCGGATGTGGTCTTCACTGGATCTTACAATTTAAACACAATGCTGTCATACAGATTTTTTTATTTTTTTGGAACGAAGTTCCTTATCGCGCGTTGTGAAAGGGGGCTAGACGGAAAAAATTCTTACGAAAAGTTGTCACGACACTTTTTGCTATAGTAAGCTATTGTAAGCTGTGCGGCATGCGCATGTTTCTCTGTCTGTCTCTCTCTCTCTCTCTCTCTACATTTATTTTATTACATTATATTTGTTAATAATAAAAAAATATTATTATAACTTAATAAAAATAAAATTTTATTACAATTCCTTCACTAATTAATCGAAAGGAACTTCGTTCCATCCGGGTGTCCCTTGACACCTCTCAAGTTTTTTATTTTAGTTTTTAGATTTTAGTTTTTTAGATATATTTTTAATTTCAATGTACTATTAATGTGTAACAAATAAAAAAATAAAAAAAGATATTTTTTTATATCTATCGAATTTATAGATGTCTTAGCCCTATCATATCAATAGATTATTTTATAGTGCTCTCTCAAGGATATGAAGAGATTTCAGAGCGTGATGGTCTAGTGGTACTGACCCCGAGTTTCAATCCGGAGGTGGCCGGTTCAAATCTCAACGTTCACCTACGAGTTTGCTTGAAAGATTTATGAGCGCAGTATCACGTTCTTAAAACGGTGAAGGAAAACATCGTGAGGAAGCCGACATGTCCTAGAACTAAAAAAATCTAAGACATGTGTCAAGTGCACGAAAGGAGCCTCTTTGAGGAGCAGTTAAAATCCTTTCAGAACACTGGTTCCAGAGAACCAGTGACTCAAATAGATAGATAGAAGGATATGAAATTATTCCCTTAAGTATAATCTTGCGTTTACAAGTAATAAGACTTTGTTTAAAACTTGGTAAGTTTACCCTTTATACAAGGAAATCGTTTTAAGACGTTTGTAGATGAAATATTTTAATAGAACTCGGCTAAGGTTGCGACACGGCTTGATCGCTAGTAAGCTATCTTCAAATGGCCCACATGGTAACATGGTAACTCTGTCTTTAAGAATATATAATATGTCATTCCCTTAGGTATGTGGAGATGCAAGTCGCATCGTGTTTCGCCCGTCACTCTGAGACGTGAACCAAACCTTACGAACACACATTAAATAATTGAAGTTACTGCTTTACGCTACAAATAGGTATGGTCACTAAACTTAGGCTACATATATCAACGATTTTATTCTTTATTTAATCTTTAATTGCGCATTGTGACAAAGAAACGGGTAATATCTAAAAAAACTATTTTAATTAGTTGTATAACGCAAATTTGTTTTATTTTCTGGTTACAAATGTAAACTTATTTACTTTGTACGTATTACATTAATTATGGAAATGAGTGCTGTCAGACTGGATAAGAAGCTCGGAACACTCGCAACTAGAACGAGATAATGTGATAGCTTTCAATCTGCACTCTATTCATGTGATTGTTATTGTATGCTTTTTAACGATTGAGAGCCTCGACTCAACAGGAGCCTCCGCAAATGCTGTCAAGGCAACTGTGGCCTACAGCTATAATGTCCATTCAAACATTTCTTCGAATCTGCTGGCGTTTTCTGCCAGTCACCTTATGCTAGTTATAGAAAGAAAGAAAGAAATATATATATTGACACACATTAAACATGATAAGTACAAACAAAACCATTAAAGCTAAAACATTATAACATAATATAGGTACGCTTTAAATGAATCTATTGCCATTTATTGCGGTCTAATAGGTTGCTGCCTCAGCATAATGCCGTTCTCAGCCACGACATCATCGTGCCTGAGCTCAGCGCTGGTTTTCAGGCCTCTGTTATCGCTCCACGTGGCCGAGGGGCGCCCTATTCTACGTTTGTGTACTTGAATTTTCACTTAAGTACTTGTCTACCGCAAAGATTTTAATTTCATCTACATATGTATCCAGCCCATCCCACTTATGCTTGTCAAACACAGTCCATATTATATAGTCAACATAATTTCGACAGCAAGACTGTGGACTAGCTCATTCGTGTACCCAGCTTGCTTATATCCAATTTAACATCGTAAACAAGGTAATGTTTATGAAAGATAATTGAGGGTACTTTCAACTTTCTCAGGCATAATGGCCGGCGAAACGTAAAGATAATTAAATTAGTCCAACGAGCACAAATTTGGTGGAGTCTATGATTTATTCTCTTGTTTATCTTTACGTTTAGTTAGTTCCGGATTGGGAGAGGAGATTGCGTTTTGCTAACATTTATTGTGGGGTAGAATAAATAAATATTAGTCGACATTTCACACATAGCCATCTAGGCCCAAAGTAAGCTTAAACTTGATAGCTTTATCATGGAAATATGATATTTGATACAATACATATCGTTTTTTCTGTATAATACACATTAACACACCTAGACACAGAACAGACATGTAGGTTCATCACACAAATGCTTGTTCTGTGTGGGAATCGAACCCACTACCAGGTTTACTACCAACTGAGCTGTGAGACCAGCCAGAATAGATAAACTCAGAATTTGACACTTCAGGTTGAAATTCTTCAGGACTAAACGAAACTTACCGGGAACGTATTCGTAACAGAAATCTAGAATTTATTGATACCACGTAGAGTAACTAAACACAATTCAATCACTAATGTATGTTCATGTTAATATGTACGTTGTATGGGTGTTAATTTGTATGTATTATATGTATGTATTTACAAAAAAGTTTATATGTATTCATCATAAGTTGTCTGGTTCCCATAATACAAGCTATGCTTAGTTTGGGGCTAGATGGCGCTGTATGAATTGTCCACTATATTATTAATGTGGATAATTGGCCTAAATATCAATCTGATAGATATAAATTAATGTAAACAGATCTACCATCTAGGTAATAGGAGACGGCTCTCAGTTGAGGCTACCTGAACACACTGTTAGGTTCTTAGCTGCAGATTTTCAATTTTGGGGTGGTAGTTAGTCAAGCATTTTCCCTTCCATCACTCTTGAGGTGGAGGGAATCTTGAGGAAATCATGACCTCACGATGTTTTCTTCACCAGAAACTCTACTCGCAGATTTAATACGTTGTTGGTCTCAAAATCTTAACGTCATTAGTAATCATAAGGTCTGGTACCACATACATTTGCTACAGAAGTGGGACATTAATATACTGATAAAGATAAACGCTTTGTTCAAAATACATTTTCCTATCTTAAAATAGTACTTAGCGAAGACTGTATAGTAAAAATATTTGAAGAGAAAAACTTTGTGATAAACGAGAAAGGAGATTATACTTTGGTAAAAAATAATATCTTAATAAGCTTATTTATTTTTGTTGTTTTATCTGAGAGGGACTTAAGGCTATATTTACACGAGCAATTGCTTCATTCCTAGTGAAAAACTCGTAATTTTATGAAAAATGTATTTAATAGTAGAACTTATGCGAAGTACGTCTGAGGAAGTACTACCACTATTCCCGTTTCTAAATCAAAAATAATTTATAATCAACGAATCAATATTAGCGGGCATTACATACGGCGCCATCTAGCCCCAAAATAAGCACAGCTTGTACCATGGCAGCTAGATAACTGATACAATACTTATGTTATATATATTTTCTCTATAATACATACATATAGCTACATGTTTACATCCAGACACAACAAACACCTATGTTCAGCAAATTAATGTTTGTCCTGGGTGGGAATCGAACCCACATCGCTGAAGGCAGAGGTACAACGAACTAAGCTAAGAGGCCAGTCAATACAATACTTTTACAAAAACATATATATCATTTAATTTTTCGTTATAGTTTATGGTCCGTAATGTTTCTTTGTCATGACGACAATATTTCTTTCATAAGTAATTCTCATTAATTTCGATGATGTATTTTGCAACTAGCCGGTGGGTGGCCTAATGACTAAAGTCATTACAGAATTATTAAACGGTTTCAATACTAACACAGCCCTAGGCTCGTTAACCGAAGAATAAAACATAGCTATTAAATTCTAGATTAGTCTTTTATTTTGGCAAAACTTTCTTTCAACGACTTAGATCCATAAGTTGCTATGCTTAAAATGGAAAATCATACCGAAAATAACCTATGGACGTCTAGATGTTAAATTAAAGTAATTATATATGAAATATATAATAAATAATATGTAGTTAATGTTATTAAAATAACATTTAAAGCTTGAAAAATTTGGGAATAATGTTTTTAACAATGAACAAGGCAGACGACGCTGTTTTTTTAAATTTTCTCTTGCTTCCTAAAATGTAAGTTAAAAACATGTCATTATATTCTTATTGTGGCAGATTAACTTTAATAATTCCTACAGTCATTCGAGAATGCAAATTATAATAACCTATTTGCGTCGGCCTTCTAATGTGCGGCGCCCACACAATTGTTTTTCTTCTTCGGTTTAAAACGTTCGTTAGAATCGAGAAATTAGCTACAATTTATTCCAATCGAATTTAGGTATTTTGTTTTGGCTTTCAGTTATTTATCAAGCAAATTTTTTTAAGTTGAAAAATAAGTTGTAGTGTATTTGTAGTAATATTACGTTAACTAGCAGCCCGTCCCGGCTTTACTTACGATTGGAACTCATCACATAAAAAAATAGCCTATGGCATTCAGGGATAATGCATATTAGTGTATCTTATTCCATTCCTATCCTATAATTCTTTGATTCTTTTTTGTATTTGTGTCCTTTATGCTGAAATACATGTTTTATCTATCTATCTACTAGGGTCGGAGATCACCTCCAAACTTACAAATATTACTTTTTAATAGGATAAAACGTAGGATAGGTGTTATCCAGGTAGGAAATGAAAAAAGGACCCAAGTTGTATTGCTTTTTATGGGCAGAGGTTCCCACTTAATACTAGGAGGGACATCAGCTCGTTCCGTAACTTAATCGCATTTAATAAGGTTGGTATACTCTGCGGGCGTTGAACGTGATTTCACATTAAGATAAATCACCCTTCTAAATATATCCTGAAATAAAAGACGGCCAAGTGACGGACATGTGTATTGTTAGCATAAAATACTTTTGGTAATTTTACATCGGCTTCTGAGTACAATGTTACGAGTCATTACTTTTAGCGATAAGACCGCCCATTGTGCAGTATTTTTGCAATTTTAATTTTTTACTCATGGTGTACAATAAAGATATATTCTATTCTATTCTATTTTTACTCACTGCTCAGTTGATAATAATCTGCCTTCTGCGCTGTAGGTCGTGGGTTCGATTCCCACCCAGTACAAACATTTGTGTGACGAATATAGATGTTTGTTCTGTGTCTGCGTGTTGATAGTACCTATTATAGTATGTATTTACAAAAAAAGTATTATATCAGTTGTCTTGTTCCCGTGATACAAGCTATGCTTAGCTTAATTGGGGCTTGATGGTGCTGTGTGAAATGTCCACCAATATTATTATATTATTTTCCACAGAAAATATTATATATAAAACGAAGTCGGATTGTAATAATAATAATAATAATAATAAAAACTTTACTGGGAACAAGAAAAGACACGTTAAAAAATAGTAATACGATGGTAACTGCAATAGTTATTGAAAAAAACTGTGGCGCAGTAATAGTACATAATGTATCTAACATTGCGCAGTAATAGGCTTCAACTTAAATTTTTCTTGTGTGTAACAGATAAGACACCAGGACAGCATGATGTAGTCGGAGGTTCGTCATGTCTTATCTAATGAGTTAAGACTATTCAGAACTGGCGTAACTTGTTCCGGATGGAAATATTGCATCGATAATTTGAAAAGGAAGTTCTTACACTTACTGATACCGAGCCTGTAATTAGTTACCTGAGAGACAGACGACACCTATGTTATTAAGTATAATGAGGGCTATTTACTTGGTGGCCTAGTTTTTCGTAATGTGATACATTTGCGGAACGAGCCGACGGCCCACCTGGTGTTAAGTCGTAACCTCTGCCCATAACAACTGATGCGACTCGGGTCCTCCCCTACTAGGTACGACAAGACCCAAGTCGCATCATATACACCTGTAACTCTGAGACGTGTAGGTGGAATGTCTGATGTGCCTGTAATTTCACCGGCAACCACACCATTCAAGCCGGAACACACGAATTGCGTTACCGTTTGGCCACAGAAATGGGCATGGTGGCAATGGCATGGGATTTTAACCGGCGACCTCCGGATTGAAACTCGATGTCAGCACCACTAAACCAATATGTACCAATCAATATGCTACATTCAATCAATATGTTTGGGATTGTAAAGTGTCTTCCAATATTCATAACAAATATTTACACAATAAACTCCCTGATCCTACTAATGAAATAGCACAATAAACATGAATCCGATGGAGTCACCTGGCTTCACCCGTATTGCTGTACCAATAAAGGTGATATTTGCTTGGCCCAGGTGACTGTAATCTTTGCAGTGAGTAAATCTCGATAATTGCCAAGCTTCGCTCTCAGGAGAATGGTAACTTTATTAGGAGAAGATAGTTCATTATGATTTATGTAGGTAGTGATATTGTGTGTAGGAGAATCTGGGCACGAACGAACAGCTCAGCCAGGCTAAGCGCAGGCCAAATAAAAATTGTTATTCTTGTTTAGTATAGCTACAGTTTTTTTTAAACTATTGCAGTTACCAAAGTTACTATAATTTTAAAAAATTTTTGCCACGGGCACAGCTAGTACATTCATATAATACATTTTAACACCCAGACACAACATTTGTAATTTAACAGTATACGTTCAGACCTTTTAATAATTTAGTTGTTATAAGATTTGTCCTGGCGGCCGGATATAAAGGAATGCACTCGAAGAAAGTGTTAGCACAAGTTATTAATAAAAAAACAATGTAGGCGTCGAGCTCACCCCTTGTCACGTCTACGCACTATAGTGTAACCCACAAGGTGAAAAGTGGCCCGCTGGGGCTTTGCCTATCCCTTTGGGTATAAAGGCGTGGACCTGTATACACTGGAGATAATCTCTTATTCATTTGTTTTTCCTCAGCCGTTATTTGCAATTAAATGCAAATGCAAAATAATAGAAAGTAACAAAATGCACAATGGGCCGTTCTAAATCTTTCAATTAGGCATTTACTTGAGTTTAATGTCTTATGTGTACTTAAGAACTATTTCAGAGTGTTCAAGATAATGATATGACCTGGTTTTTTACTCGTATTTATAAATCCGTAGGTACACTTGGGAGCACTTGCTTTGTCGAATATATAGTTCATATTACAGTAATATATATAATAATATATGTTACAACCCAAAAATACTGGTACCAGAAACAGAATGGTAATATATCATATCGCATAACAAAAATCACATACATTTTCAAGTAAAATTTGTCACCACAACACAGTACAGGCTTTGAATATGGTGGCAATACTTTCCAAGTCTATCTGCACAGATCGAGAGTAGGTAACTATATAAAAAAAAAAAAAAGAAAAAAAAAAACTAACTAAATAAGTGATTATATATTGCATGTATTTTAGTTTTAAGATACATTTGTATGGGTCCTAAATGTATAATATATACTAATGTGTTCATTTACATAAATAAAAAATAATTCTGTTGACTTGATTTATCTGATATGTTTCTGTGAATATAACCTATATTAAATTTTAATCAATTAATAATACACCCAAATAAAACGTATAATTACATAATTACATTATTTCTGCTGCTTTTTCCAAAACTTTGTTGAATACCGTAAAAAATACTTTATCATTTATATGATATATATGTATGAATATATATGTGACCCTACATGAATTCATAACCAATTAAAAATAGATGCAAATAAAACGAACAAATGCACAATTAAATTATTTCGGCTGCTTTTTCATAAACTTAGTTGAATACCGTAAAAATACAAAAACTAAACTTCCAACGTAGAAAAACGAAAACAATTTCATCTCGACGCCCCGACCATTCCCAATGTGCAATATTTCAAGCAATTATAACTTTCACCGTAAAAATAAAACGCTACTTCAACCCCCTAGATCATAAATTCTGTGGAAGCTTCCAAATTTTGGACCATAAAAAACAGAAGTTGTGAATTTAACAAATTATAGGTTTACTGTCATCAAAACAATTCCTATCAGTTATCAAATAACAAGAGTCAACGTTAGGTTCTAGTGATTCGGTTGAGATTAAACTCGCCTTAATTTTAGTTTCATCCTAGATTTATGTCCTTGAAGAAACTAAAAATCTAGTCAAAGCATAGCATCATAGACTATTTAGATCCATGTAATTTAGAAATAGAACATCAGATTATAATGTGATAGAAACGACCAGACGTAAATTACTAGATTTAGTTTGAAAGTCCTTTCTTCTTTGGCCAAAACAAAACACAATAATATAAGTAATGATGTATTTCTAGGAAAAAATAAATAAAAAATACTCTATCTGTGGTGGCACATCAGACCAGAAATTAGGTAAAAGGAAGCAATAAGAAAAAATAATAATAGGTGTCGTATGTTTGTCATATATTTATGCTTTATTTATCGCCCTTTAAGTGTAGAATATTAATATATTAGAGGTATATATATTGTTATTATTGTTCGTTATAGGGTCGATTAAAAGGCGTAGGGGGCTAAAGCCTACACTTAAAATATTATTATTATTATTATTACATATCTTCTTCGAGTCACCGGTTCTGTCAAACCAGTGTGGTGAAAGGATTGTAAATGCGCCTCAAAGTGGCTCCTTTCGTGCACTCGACACATGTCTTCGAATTTTTAGTTCTAGGACATGTCGGTTTCCTCACGATGTTTTCCTTCACCGTTTTGAGAACGTGGTATTGCGCACATAAATCTTTCAATCGAAAAACTCATAGGTGCACGTCGGGTTTTGAACCGGCGACCTCCGGATTGAAACTCGGGGGTCAGTACCGCTAGACCACCACGCTCTCGCATTATTACATTTAAAAATACTTTAATAATTTGTACTCATTACGCACTCACTCGCACTCAGTTTGACTTAGAAATGTTGTCACGACTGTCTTCAGTACGACAAAAGGGCGATGGAAAAACCGCAGAATTTTAAAACGCCATTAAAAAGTTGGGGTAATTGATTAAGCTAGATTATTTAAGAACACGCCCGCACTGGGGTTAATCAAATTATTTTGATCTAGTTTGTTCTCTAACAATTTCGTCTTCAGGCCTGTACATTTATTTACTACAAATAATTATGTGCTTTTCATGTAGTGCTAACCGCTGATGTAATTACAGGCGCATGAGACATTTAGTTCAGTTTAGTTTAAGGGTGCAAACGATGCAACTTGGGTCTTATTGTAACTCAGGGGAGGACCCAAGTCGTATTGCTTGTTATGGGCAGAGGTTACCACTTAACACCTTAGTTAAATGGTAACCTCTCGAACCATCGCTAACCATCGATTCGTTCTGTAACTTATGTAAATAAAAAAAATGATATAGGTACATGTAAATTACATAGTGCACCGAACTTCTTGAGCTAGCACTACTAATGACTCAGTGTAAAAGTTGGGCAACTCTCAACACAGTGAGTAATTTAACTTCACCCATTACTTATTGACAGTTAAGTTTGTTGGGAATTCCGTAACTTTTAACCGCTTAATTCAAGTTTGCATCATCCATTACGAAATGTTGGAAAAAAAGGGTACTGGGGGAATTTCAAAGCTATTTGTCAGTACAGACTTTCTTATTTTTGTATTTGTTTCAGGCGATAATAAAAAGTAATTGATATATCAGATCAGTACTTTTTGAGAGTAATATTCTAAGACCTAATTTTTTAAATTACAATCGGCAGTCGGAACGCTATTCAGGTAACCTACTCTTCCTGCGCTATAAATTGTTCTAGAATTAGAATTTGATATACGAAATTACAGAGCTTGGAAGCCTTGTGGTACTGATCCGAATTTACAATCCGGAGGTCACTGGTACAAACCCAGTCGGGCATCAATGCGATTTTCCCTTGAAATCTTTAGGCGATTAACAGCGTTCTTTGTTTTAGGAAAATATCGTTAGAAACCGTTAAGTTCTAGAACATTCGAAGACATGTCAATTGCACGAAAATACCCGCTTTGTGCACCATTATTCTTTCATCACACTGGTCGAGAGAGCAGTACTTGATCTGAGAATGTTTTGTTGTACACGTTTTCGATTAGTTTGAAATAACGTGATCCGCATTTACAAAGGTTTCGTTACTACACCCTACAATACATGTTGTATGGACTTGAGTGTTGGAGGTGTGTGCAAGCTATGCGATCGTATCATTTATTTTCCCGATATTTACAAACACTTGCAGTAGACTTGCCTCACAGCTCAGTTGTTAGTAACCCTGCAGGTCGTGGGTTCGATTCCCAGGACAAACATTTGTGTTACGAACATAGATGTTTGTTCTGTGTCTGGGTTTAAGATGTATGTTTAAAAAAAAAGTATTATGTTTTCTATCAGTTGTCTGGTTCCCATGATACAAGCTATGCTTAGCTTACTTAGAGCTAGATGGCGCTGTGTGAAATGTCCACCAATATTTATTATTATTTATTTAATTACTTGTGCCACGTTCGTCCGGGGAAATACTGCCATACTATGTCTGCCGCCAAGCAGTAACGCTTGCGCATTACTGTTTTGAAAGGTTTGATTGCCTGTGAATTTACAAGCACGTGAGACATTCCACCTTCGCGTCTCAGAGTTACGGGCGCAATATTATACGACGCGGTCTTCCCATAATTTAGTAGGGAATCCAAGTCACAATGTTTTTGTTCGAGGTTACCGCTTAGCATCAGGTGGGTACTTGCTCGTTCCATAACTTCACACATAAAATAAAAACAGTTATTCACATAAGTTATTTAATTGGAATACATGTTTTCGTTACATTTTAGATATATTAAAACTAAAATTGAGGCTGAAAATTAAACTTTTAAAATTTTAACAAAAAAATGTGTTTTTTTTTTGTTTAAAATATTATTCAAAATTTACATGTAATTTCACTAATTAAAATGTTTTTGTTCGTTAACAGTAACATGAATTTAATACATGCATGTCTTTAGCTGGCGAGTCGATGTCTTATTTGCCTAGATTTTAATTAAATGAAAGGCTTTGTCTAGTAAGTACTAGGTATTGTATGAAACTAGGTTGTACCTAATTGTAGGATAGAGTTTCATCTCAATTAAGGGCTACAATCACGCCCGCGGACCCTTATGTCAGCAGAACCCTCGAGTAAACGACCTTTATACCTGATTATGTGCTTACTCATTTTATTTCTTTGTCTTTTCGTAACATTACATCCTTTAAGATAAAATAAAACGCACAACTGATATAATACATATATACTTTTTTTTGTAAATACGTATAATACGTATTAACACCCAAATACAGAGCAAACAACTATTTTCGTCACACAAATGTTAGTCCTGGGTGGGAATCGAACTCATGACCTACAGAGAGAGAGCAGAGTTACTACCAACTGAGCTGTGAGGCCTTAAAGACTGTTCAAATTAAAGTAGTGTGTGAAATATGAGTTCTTGTAAGATTACCACAAGACAGCTGCGGTAGGATAATTATTGTACGGAGATAATTAGGTTTACCACTGCTTCACCAGGGTAAAAGTAAACAGAGAGGTAAAGGTAAAAAGAGTTAATAAACCAAAAAGCATAAAAAAAAGATAAAAGGGTTTCCAACTATTCTATATAAATAAAAATAAATGATAAAAACTAAATTTGTTGTAAAGCTCAAAACTTGAGAACAGCTGGATCAATTCAGTTTTATTTTCTTAGACATTCATTGAAGTCTGTGGAAGGTCTTACCCGGAATAGTGCATTGTTCCCGTGGGATGAGTTATTTACCGCGTATAACACCACGGCGCGCAGCTAGTTCAAATAATAGATATATCTAAAAAAACATAATAAAAATACATTTGGTAAGACAACTCTCTCGTATTAATTGGTAAGTTTTCATTCTGACCCTATCAGACCCAGAAGAAAGAACAAAATCACGGCTCTGATTAGCCGTTCGGAAAACTTTTGTCTTATAGGTCAATGATTTCTGTGTTTTTTGTCTACAATATTGTGTACCGTTTCTAAGGGATAGGCAGAGCCGCGACTAGCCACTCTTCACTATTTGGGTTACACTATACTGGGAACTTACATGACGAGTGATGAGCTCACTATTACTCTATTGTTTTCCCATGGAAGCAAGCAAGCAAGGAACAAAGCAAGGACAAATCTTATACCACCAATATGACCAGCTAGTCAATTTACTCACTCGTATAACAAACCAAAATAATTATCTTGTGCATTAAAAAGAAAATAGACTTTATTGCCAATGTACGAGAATGATTCTTCGGTGTCTCGTACTACGATTACATATTTTTTCGAGTTATTTCATTAGGATCAATTTGAAACTACATTCTTTCAAATAAAGAAATAATTTTCCAAATCAGTTTATAAGTGAAGATGAGGTAACAAACAAAAATAAAAACAACAGAATTCAACACCTCCTCCTTTTTCTGAAGTCGGTTAAAATAATCGATAAACCCAATACATACGTTTTATTACCTCAAATACCTCCCACGCTACCACTTACCTAAATTGGTTTATCTTATCTCTTATTGTTTAATGACGTCATGCTAAATTTGTACGAATGTGGGAATGTTGAAATTTACCGAATATTCTTCCATTAACGTCGGATGTAACCGCCAACACAATATTTCAGGTTAATAACAAGAGATAGCGGTATCTCGCAGTATATATAATGTCCGATTTAGATTGCCCCC